>MQRK01188858.1:29169-44334 GCA_001938485.1 Girardia tigrina | reverse complement strand
TATTAGATAAATATACAATCATTTCTTTATTGATTATAAAATCATTTCAAAAATTTACCTTACAGCGTTAGTGAGGCAGTGAGGCAGGCAGTGAGTGACTTGGGCTTTTATAAGATAAAAAAGATAAGAATGTAATAAAAAATGTAATAAAAATGTAATAATAAAAATGTAATAAGATCATGTAATAATGGATAATAAAATAATAATGGATTTGGTTAACAAAAGAATTCGCCAGACCTGGCGAAACGGGTTCAGGCTAGTTATTATATATTTATTGATTAAAATATAATAATTTAATTTTAAAGTTGTTATTTACATTTTGACATTTTCCGAATAATCCGACAGGTCAAAACATTTAAAATATCAATTTTCCATCTGGGTGGGAGAAACAAAATCTTAAAAATAACATACCAAACACAACATACAATAAACACCATTCGAAAATATTCCTCACAAGGAATATTAATGGCACCCTATTAAATATCAAATGGGTGAATGTGTTAAATTTGTGTCAGGTACCAAATGATGTCAATTTGATCTCGATTAAAGTATGTTGAATTACTTTATTCAATTTTATTAAGGTTCACTTTTTTTTAAATCAAACGACCTGCTAAACGATGAGGAATTAAGTACAAATGATGACGCAAATATAAATATTAATGAATGTGTTATAATGACATAAACTGATTATGAAATCGAAATTTTAATCAAATAAATTGTTTAATAATTAAAAAATAATAATATTTTAGATTTTTCACAATTTATTTAAATTAAATTTATTAAACTAAATTTATTATTTAAATTTCTTAAAAAAATATTAAACTAATTACACCGACTAATTGAGACTATCGTTTACTTAAAAAGGTCAACTATTTAAGGACACCGTTAATTCGAGGAAATACAGTATTTATTTTTATTTATTTATTCTAAATAAAATAACAATATTTCTTAAAAACACGAAATAAATAATATTTCATTATCGAAAAAAAAACAATTAAAGCGACATTATATAAACGAAATAATAAAAAATTAATTAATTTATTTATAATTATTCTTTGTGGCATAAATTGAACCATAAAACGTCAAATAAATTCCAGACGAAAACAAATTTAAATTAATAAAACCAATAAATAAATGATATTTTATTAAGCATATAGAAACAATGCTGGATAGAATGTGTTCATTCACATAAATTTTGTTAATGTTTTTATCGTTGAGTATCTGTTTACATTGAAACCTATGGATTGGCAGAAGCGTAGAAAGAACGGCAAACAAACTGAGCAAACATAGTTTAACTGATCGAAATTTGATAAGATTTTCATTTGAATGAAGTCAAAGAAATAATTATTGGATCAAGTTATTTTTTTTGCTAATATCAATAAATATGATGATAATATTAACATTAGAATTTACTGTTTAAGAAGCATCTCTCAAATCATTAAAAAAATTATTTATAAAAAATAAATAAAATGTAAAACAATTAGATAGTTCTATTTATTATTATATAATCGTTATTATTAGTATAAATGTTAATAGATTTTAATATAAATATTTTAATTTAGATATTAGCAAAAATTATATTTTATTTATTATTATTTATGCCATAAAAAGTTTTCTATTTTTGCCATATGATAAGTGGCAAATGTTTTTGTGTTGAATGTAGTAAAAACATTCCAGAAGTAAATAATATTATTTTTTATAGGAAAGACTATATTTATCTATTTATCAATATATAATTATATTTTAAGTTTTTCATTAGAAACAACCAGTTACTGGAAATTAAAAGTTTCGAAGTATTTTAAACTTGAAATAATGAGATTTACAGAAATATTTTCCTAGCACAGAAAACAAACGAATAGTTTAACGACCAAAGAGAATATACATGATTCGCTTAAAATACTGACTGAAAATAAGATTTGTGGATAAATCATAAAAAATATAAGGAATCTTACTAGTGGTTGCTCTCATTTAAATATATAGTTATATAATTGAATCTTTTATGAGCATAAAAGTTAACCATATGAGAACTTAAATTACTTTAAACTTAATTATTGTTTTTATGAACCACTTAAGCTAGTTCAGTAAAGTTTTATGATACAAATTTGATATTGAAAATTAAGCAGAGACCCGAAGAGACTTAATGATTAGATTGAATCAAGTAATAAGTAATTTATATGACAAAATATACGGAAAAAAAATTTCGATTTTCTTCAATGTAATTATGCATTTATTACTGTCCATACAAACTTGTATGTTGGCGCATAATTATTGCGATTTTTTGAGCGATTTTTGCTTTTAAAATTGACATTTTATTTATTTTTTTACTGAAAATACGGCTCTTTTTGAAGTTACTGAAAATCCTATTCGGCATATTGTGCTGTTCAATGAAAAAAGTTGGAATACGACATAATCATTTCGCAATCTCAAAGAACGTTTGGATGAAGGAACAATCAACAGAATCCACATTGAAAGATTGGTTATACGATACAGACATTACAGATAAAGAAAGAGGCATTATATCGAATTTCGAAGGTCAGCTACTTTTGACACCGCCAGAAAAGGATAAAAACTGACATCGCGAATGTTGGCCGAAGACTTATATTTAAACAATTCGATCATCGTTCGTCGTCTAAAAAAACTTGTTTAAGTATGGAAATCGGCTTGATGGGTCCCTTGATGAACTTTCTGACAACAAAAACGCAGACAATGTAAATTGTTTTGTACCAATTTGCTACAATGAGACGATTAAATAATGTTACGGTATAAAATCGTTACTGGAGATGAGTCGTGAAATCTCTTCAAATATGTCAAACGGAAGAAAAGAAAAAGCTGGACCACTGTTTATTAGTCCACAAACCAAAGTAATTTTTCATATGAATGTAGTACTAATTAAATCCAAAAAACGGCTTTATGTAGGAAGAATACTTGAACAACGACAAAGCCGGCCATATACTATAAAAATCGTCAAACATGGTGGCAAAAGTATAATGGTACAGAGATCCATTAAGGTAAATTGTGAAATAATGTTAATTCGTTTTTTTGCATAATGCCGATTCAGTTAAATCTCAATGTGTTTTGAATGAATGATTAATGCCATTTTAAAAAAGCGATTAGATATTTCAACATGATGGTGCTCCGTGTCATTGATTGAAGAGTACAGAAAACATTTTATCAAAAAATGAAATCTGTTATAACTGATTGGCAATCACAATCACCTAATTTAAATTTGATGGAAAATATATGGGTTGAATCAAAGAAAAGAGTTTTAAGTCGGAATATTATCAATATTGACGAATTATATTATGGCGAATCTGTAAAAAAAGAAATGACATAGAGGACTATTATCCATTAGACAAAATAAAGGACAGAATACATCTTATTAACAATTCAACATTGACTATAATAAAGTCTTTTCGTGCCTCATTCCCAAATTTTACTATTAAAACGTTATTTTCTTTATATATAAAAATTAGTCCATTGTGTATTATCGACTGATCTTAAACTATTTACATTTATTTCATTATTAACACTAGGTTTACGGAGATTTTTTATATACCTATCTCTACGGCACGCGTCAATTTGACGCATGACCGAAACATATATGTAAAGAAAAAACAATCTCTTATAAAGCAATATAATTATACACAATAAGTAAAAAATGAAAATATGAGATATACATTTATAGAAAAAAAAACTGATAAAAGTCAGCACAAGAGATAAAATAAAAATGAGAAGGTTTTCTGTAATTTTACTAAAAAAATCGAAATGCGTCAAAATGACGCGTCCAGTAAACCTAGTGTTAAAACAATTTTTCCATTAATTTAAAATTTTTATCAATTATTATTATTACGAAACAACAAGTAATTGTAATCATATTAAAAAAAATCATTCTTAAATAATTATTTTATCTTAAAATTTAGTTTTTTTAAATTTTTGTTGGGAATATTAGTACTGTATACTACTTTAAAACAGGGCTTCCCAACCTTTTTCCCAAACAAAACTTTTTTCGCTATGGACAAATGATTTAGGTAATGATTTAGGTAAGATTTTTAGTGTTTATGCATTTAATTTCTAAAAATAAAAAATATAAAAAAACAAAAACTTTATTCATTTTTATTAAGCACATTAATTCAACAAAAAATTTTATTCGAATTGATCAAGCTGTCTTATAGACAAAATTATTAGTGAGAGCCTTGTGACTGTTTATTACTTACAAGAGCAGAAATTCGTAATTGCAAGTTACTTAGACGGAGCCTCATCTCTGCATTATCATTCAAGTGAAAGCTCCTTCATTGTTTTGCGAATGAATGAAGCAAAATTGAAAAGACTTTCTCAGTCAAATTGGACGTCGGTAAATTAATTATAAAGGGTTCTACCTTTTCAAACAAGATTTGATATTTGGCCGAGTTTTGCAGCCATGCCTTGATCCAATTTTCTTAGAGACCTGAATCATGTGCTCATCCGCGATAACCTCGCAAAGTTCATTCTGAATGCATTCTGGTTGACCCATAACATCCTCCATTGTCATGGTATGAAGCAAATCGGCAAAAGGTGGTATATTAAGCTGCAGAAGATCCTCAAAACGAGTTTGGAAGTTATCATACAAGAAAGACAAATGACCCACAATGATTGATTATAAATCGCTATCAATTTCTTTACAGTCTAAACTGGAAAAATGACAAAAGTTATTTTTCTCAGCTTTTATTTTCAAAAGTACCAACTTATTCATGAATGCTTTTATAATTTGTTTAGCACACACAATGTTTATATCCTGG
Organism: Girardia tigrina; assembly: GCA_001938485.1. NCBI lineage: Eukaryota > Metazoa > Platyhelminthes > Tricladida > Dugesiidae > Girardia > Girardia tigrina. The sequence goes on along the minus strand of MQRK01188858.1, from coordinate 39,559 downwards.
GTTTTGCAATGATAAATTGAGTTCATTGAGTTTCCGAAATATTTCTTCCAAGTACAATATAATCATCTTATTATAAATAAGTGAGTTGTTCAGAATAGGGTACCTGTTCTGCAAAAGTTCAGAAATATTGTAAAACCGTAGGAAAAATCTGGTGAGACAGTTACCCATTGAAAGCCAACGCACATCTGTTGAGTAAACTAGTCGATGAAAATTTTCATCACGGCAAGCATCCTGAAAAAGTAGGTCTTGAAGAGCCAGGGTTCTTATTTTATTGAAACATGGAACAACGGTTTGAAGAACAGCAATAAGATCACGGTTACCGATATTTTTTGCAACCAAATTTTCACGATGTAAAACACAGTGAATAGTGTAAGGTTCTGTCTTGAATAAATCTGGATACAAATCCTTTCTTTTTGCCGATCATTGACGGCGCACCATCTGTGCAAATGGAAATTATGTTATCCATGCTTATATCATTTGCCTGTAGAAAGTTGTTTACAACGTTGAACACTTGTTCCCCTGTAAGTATTAATGAGAGTTTTCATAAAGAGCAGCTTCTCACGTATTTCAGAATTCTTGACATAGCGCACAAAAACAAGAAGTACAGACTGATTTACAAAGGTGCTTTCATCAATAGTTAATGAAAATCTGCTGTTTCGCAAGTCTTCAATAAGGATAGATTTGACATCATCTGCCATATCAATAATGCGAGACAAAATAGTATTATTGGATAGAGGTATGCTGCTAATAATAGAATTTGAATTGGAAACATTAGCTACTTTATACGCTTCCATGATAGCAAACTTGATGAGATCCTCAGCAATGGTATGTGGCCGACCTTGTTTAGCAATCAAAAATGCAATATTATAAGACGCGGTGAGCCTAGAAACGCTATTGCGTTTGATGAGAAAGCTTTTCAGTTTTGACGATGAAGAATGGCACTTGCACTAATCGCCTGGACATATTCTTTTGATTTTTTGGCCAATAAAGGATGGTATTTATTGAGATGTAATGATAATTTGGCAGGTTTCATCGATTCATTTGTCAATTGGGTTCAGCAAATGAGACACTGTGGTAATAACGGATTATTTTGGCTGGCAAATACTCCATATTGAATGTACGAGGGATCATATTTCCTACATTTTTTATTGCTTTTACTTATATCAAAATTGGGTATTTAAAAAGTATTACAAAGTTATTTATTTAAACAATAATATTTTTTATTATTTTATGGTTGATACAATTTTATTTATTAGAGATGGAAACTTGTTAGAAACGTTTTAAATCATTGACTTTTTCAATTCCTGAATTTTTGAATAACACTTTATAAATGTAATTCATAATTTTGCTTAATCAAAATTAATTTACTTAATCACGTTGTGGACCCCTGGGAGTCCACCTAGACCCAGTTGGGAAGCCCTACTTTAAAGCGTGGATTTTGATTCTTTAAAACATGTGTTAAATAATATTACAAATTTATTTTTGGAAAAAAATAAAAAACAAAATAATAAAATTTTTTAATTTTTTTAAAAATCTTTCAAGAAAGAACGTAAAGATATGTAAATTTGATAAAGGTGATGAATTTGTTGAAATGAATAGTTATGATTTTATTAATAAAATGGAAAAAAAGTTTTAAATGGTTCGCGATTTGTTAAAATTAGTAAAATTAGTAAACGGGAAATTAGCCTCTTTAAATGATGATGAATTTTTATCTTCATTAGTATTAAATTTATTTTATTTGTGAGTTTTGAATTTGAAAATAAAAGATTAAACGAATTTAAAAAGACTTCCTTTTGAACATTTTATATCAAATTAAGTATGAAAGCCATTTATACGAACTCAAATCCTCGAAAAAGAAAATGAGCTTATCACGTCGATACCAAGCTCATGGTTTTTGTGCGCACCTCTGCTACCACCATCCGATCTTCAAGGAAACCTGGGGATCGGACAGAATAGAAACAATCGATGAATAAATTATTAACCCGATTAAAAATGAGATAAAAGATCATATTAAAAATTAAATAAAAGAACCACCGATCACACACCAGAATATAAGGCACAATGCCGATTTATTAACAAATATAAGGATTGTATGTGAACATTATAGTCTAAAAATAAGGTATATAAATATAAGTCTGTATTGATACTGAAATAATACCTTAAAAACCGTATTTTATGCATGTTAAAATCGATTCCTTTTCTACAAAATTCACACATAACCTAATGTAGTTTTTATAATGGGAAAATAAACTAAACACGTATGCCCATCACGTTTGCGTTAATCGAAATCAAAGCAAATCGTGTAATGTTAGAGATGATTACACGGACACTTACGAATTACTTTTTGGACTAGTATTAACAATAATATGGCTTTTATTACAAATAATTTAACTCAAATTTGTTCAAAAGAACTCAACAAATAGATTAATACCAATGACACTTGCTAAAAATTAACTAAGAACTTCTAAGAATTTAAATACACAAAGCTTATTTTATATTTAATTAAAAAATTTCATTTTAAAATTAATTTGAATATTAATTTCAATATACTTCCTGTGTATAATATTCAATTTTCCCATTAATATTCATCTGTTTTCTTTACTTAGATACAATATTTATTGTCTCACAGAAATATAATAGGGAAACCAGTAGGACTTATTAAATTATTTCAAAACATTCTTTTAAAAATACGCCAGAATTGTTTAGAATATGTTCTCTTTATAGGGATCTTGCAATGACTGAATGAAATGGATCTCTTGAGTGGAAGATAGATTATCAATATTGATGTATAAATATAAAAAGTGAATAATAATTGCAAATACATTAAGCAATAAAAACATTCTGTTTATAAATTTATTGTTAATTGCATCTTCTTCAAAAATTATATTATAATTTTAAAAAAATAGAAAAATTGTTTGATACAATAATTTGTAATTTAATCTAAAATATTGCTGAAATAAATTAAAAAAAAAACTGTGGCATATGAAGATAGCAAAAGAAAATTTATAGAACAATGTTCTGTTATGCGAGCTCGTGTATTTTAACGAAGATATTATTTATTTTAAGAACTACAGCTGATATGAAAAATATACCAAAAAAGGTTGTTTTATTTGAAAAAAAGCATGCGAAATACTTACTTTACTGATCAAACTAAAATAAATACCCTCAAATGTGTTAGACATCTAGTTCTCTGTGAAAGAAACTATAGGGAAACGGAAATGTATTCAAAATCTGAGATACAGATGGAAACTTATTCCTCGGACTTCGTTATTACCCAAAACCCTGGTAATAAAAACAAAAATTATTGAATTTTCCTACTTCTTAAAACAATATATTATATATATTAGGTGCGTGCAAAAATTCGTGCCCGATGTAAAATAAATTAAATAAAACACATTTTCGTGAAAAAATATTTTTATTAATCAATAATGTACTTCCCACCATTTTCTATAACTGTCTCCCAACGTTCTACAAGTTTTTGAAATCCTTTTTGGTAGAAACTCGGTGGTTTATCTTCAAAGAAAGTTGTAAGGTAGTTTTGGACTTCTTCAGCAGAAGCAAGTTTTTGCCATTCAAATTATTTTGAAGAGAACGAAAAAGATGAAAATCCGAAGGGGCAAGGTCAGGGGAGTATAGCGGGTGCGGGAGGATTTCCCATTCTAGTTCCCTTAATTTTTTTAGTGTCTGTTAAGTGACATGAGGTCTAGCATTGTCGCGGTGAAAGATGATGCATTTTCGATTAACCAGACTTGGACGTTTTCTTGGATTTACATATTAAGTTGCTCACAATACTTCTCCGCAGTTATTGTTTTGCCACGTGGAAGCAAAATAAATTATTCCTCTGCGATCCCACCAGACACATAACAAAATTTTCATTGGATGCAATTCAGCTATTGCCAAAGATTCTACTTGTTCACTCCCATACTTACAGCTTCTTTTTCTATGTTGTGATACATTATCCATTTTTCATCTGCAGTTATTACTTGATCCAAAAAAGGTTCATTTTGTTGACGTGCAAGGAGAGAAACAGCAGTCGAAACACGTTTCAGTTTGTTCAATTCCGTCAAATATGCGGAACCCATATATCGAGTTTCGAAGTATAGCCAAGTTTTTTTTTTAAATGGCGAAATGCTGTCGATCTGTCAACATTTAACTTCTCAGCAATCTCTTCAGTTGGAATCTTTGTATTACTACTCACCAAATCACGGATAAAGTCATTATTAATGCCAGAAGGTCGACCAGAGCGAAGTTGATCATTTAAATTGAAGTCTCCATTTCGAAATCGAAAAACCACTTTTTAACTGTCCGTAGAGCAGGAGCACGATCCGAATAAACGTTTTTAATATTTTTTGTAGCAGTTCCAACACTGACTCCTTTTTTAAATTCGTATAACATAACATCACGCAAATGCAACTTATCATAGTTCATTTTGAATACTAACCCTGCGCATAAATTAGTTTAAATTAACTTTATTTTTAAGGTTATGTTAACTCACTACACCTGTAGATCAATGTTAGTAAATCATGTGATCATATAATAAAGACAGCACTGTCCAAAGTGCATGCTTCTGCCATCTATGAATATCGGGCACGATTTTTTGCACGCACCTAATAATATTAAGTAGTGGCCAAGAACCTTTATATCAACATAATATTAACTTGTCCCAGTTTAAATATAATCTATACTTCGATCTATAATTTCCATAAAACGAATTCTTTACGTATTGCTTTTTCTAAATACGTTTATGAGGAGGTAATTAATTTTTGGTTCGCTGATCAAAATTTAAATAGTTTTAAAAAGGATTACTTTGAATTAAAATCAAATTGAAAATTTTAAAAATTAATTAAGTATTGCAGATATGAATTTAAAAACATTCTTTATTAAAAAATTTTATTAATGTTTTCTAAAATGTATTTTCTAATTTTGAATTCATTTAATTATATGATTAAAAAATCTAATATTTAAAAAATAAAAAAAATTGAATATTAAATATAACGTATTTTCAAAATTTCTAAATTAAAATATTAAAAATGGTTTTTAAAAAAACGTAAAAGTAAAAAACAGCATATAAGATTTTAGTTGATAAACAAAATTAAAAAAAAATAGTATAAAAAGATTAAAGTAAAAATAACATATTTAAACATTAAATATTTTTAAAAAAAACTTTTAATATATGTAAAATCATTTTGAATAAATATTTTTGTTTAAAAATTTAAAAAGGTTGAATGATGTTTTTCATTTGATTAAAATTATAAATTGATGAAAAAATTATTTGAAAATAAAGATCAGCGGATTAATTATTAATTAAGAAAATAGTTGGAAAATTTGTTTGAAAGTTTTTTTATAATAAATATATAATTTGAGTAAAATGAATTCTGATATTGACGTCACAAATACTTCTCACGTTTATTAATGGAGGACAAGAAGTTACATTTCAGATATTGAATTCTCTTCATGTTTAAACTTGGAAAAAAACGATGCAGAAACAAAGGCCTAGATCTGTCATGCGTATAGAAATGGTGTTGCGGCCTATTGGAATTTAATATTTGGTTCCAGGAGCTTAAAAAATGGTGAATTGGTGCTCCAGGATAAAGAGAGAATGACAGACCCAAAGAAATGAAGAACACCGAATTCCAAGCACTCTTAGATGAGAATACTGCTCAAACCACACGTAAACTGGTTATAAAACTTGGAATGAACCAATCTCCTGTTCTAAGGAGATTACAAACCATAGGTAAAATCCTGAAGATTGGAAGATGGCTGCAGCACCAGCAATCTCTAGCAAATATTGCTGAAAGATTGAGTTTATGCATCTCATTTTATGCACATCACCAGCGAAAATCCTTTCTATGACGAATTGTTACTGGTGACGAGAAATGGTTGTATTACGAGAATCTAGAGCGCAAAAGATCATAGGTAGACCTTGGCCAAGCAACAACCTCCACTCTAATTATTGTAACTACAAAGAAAATAAAATAATAAATTCGATTTGAAAAAAAAACTTATCGGTATTTTTATTTAGTATTTTTATGTATAATGAATCTCGTCGAAAAAAAACATAAGAAAGGTTCCTCAACAAGAATCGTTTAAATAATTGTTAATTGTTATAAAAAATAAAGTTTTGTGTTTTGATGAATTCAATTCTTGATCAAGAACCCAATAAAAATAATTAAAATCCCAAAGTATTTATCTCCGTTGTTCAAGAGTAATATTAAAATAATAATTATACAGTAATATATAAATTCCCTTTTTGGTTGAAGTCATTATTTTCCTAAATGATATCAAAATGCTTAGATGTAAATAATTGAGAAGATTAAATATATTTATTTATCAACATATTTTCAGTTTTATAAAATTGCAATGACTGCTAATTTCTTTTAATATTAATTCCTTATCTGATTAATAAAAGATCAAATAATAATAATAATTATTATTATTGTTAATAATAATAATAATTGATAATTAATAATAAAAAAATAAAATATTGTAAAAATATAACTTTGATAATACAAAAACATACAAACCGTGCAAGTAACCTCAAAAGAAGACTTGGCAACATAAACAAGAAAAATTATTCTTTAAACCGAGCATATTTGTTGTTTTTGATAGCTATTTTTAGATATTATATTATAAAAGTAATTTTAAAATGTTCAATATTTATTAATAATTTTTATTTACAAATGTAACTGTAGCAAAATTAACTTAAATCAGTGTTACTCTGTATCCTCGGCTATGGTTAAAAGTTTAGAGCACAATGTGAAAAAATGACCAAATCCATAAGAAAAATGTGTTGCCACTTTACTGATAAATAAAACCATTTAAGTAATGAATCAAGTCCTTAAGTAAAATTCACGCTTTCTCTTTTTAAAGCGAATATAACCTCAATTATTGTTGTCCCGCGGTTTATATTTTAGTTGTTAAATCAGCACAGTTATTGAGCTTCAGCTTTGAAACTTCTCAGTTGATTTTGTTCTGCAGTATTCACTGGGCTTGATGTCTGGGGAACATCCAGGTCAGAACCACAAGACACCACAAGCATTGTTCAGTCAGCCAGGACCCAGCATCTTTTGTGTGGGATTAAGCCCCTCATGTTGAAATACGTTGCATTGTTGAAACTGCATAGCTTCCGAAAGGTTGTTCTTTACAGTGTGACTCTGATTAAATAGTGACAGAAAAACTCTTCCAGGACGAGAGATCGCTTTCCATATGCTTCTTTATGTTTATGATTTCTTTAATTTAAAAAATGTTCTGTAAAAACCTTCGTCTCTCAGAAAAAAAATGAAATTTTCGTTTTAACTTATTTTATTAAATTACAAAATCAAAAAATATTATATATTAAAATATTGTTATCTTCTTACCTCCGATATTGGATGATTTAATAGTTAAACCGGTTATTTTATTCGGTTTTCCTTTATAATTATTTTGTGGTTTTTGATAGCAATCTGAAATCGATGAATCTGATGAATGTATTTCATTTGGATATGCATTGTTGGAATTAAATCTGTAAAGATAAATACAAATATTAATAATAAGCAAATTAATTCTGACATATCTCATTTGTAATTAAACTTTAACATTATTCTTGTTTTAATTTCATTTTATTACCTTGATCACATTAAAAAATGATTAATTATCAAGCAAAAGATTGTAAAAATTTCTAACTCTTCCGAAGTTTTAACCCTTTAAGTCCCGGTACCTTTTCTCAGAACCTACTTGAGATAAACCCAATTGTAATACCTCGTTTTAAAAATCATAGTACCATCTACCTAGATCTGAAAAAAAATCCCTTTTTAGTTTGATATATTAATATCGTAAGCAATCTTCTAAATCCCAGTTTCATTCAATTAAATTGTCGGTAGTTAAACATATCTTTCTAATTTGACTCTTTCAGAAATAAAAGTAAATCTTGTAAAAAGAATTTCTACAATATTGATAAAAATTGCTCAAAAACGTTAATAATTTACAACTATTAAATAAGATCTGGGAAAGAAATTAACAAAGTAGTTGCCGAATAATAGATGACAGAATTTGAATGCTGATAAGATATATCGTTTTTAGTATTTTTGACGATAGCTTTTGGTTTTTGACTGAGACAATTCGGTGATAATGAGATTAATTTTATGGAGTGTGTAGATAGATTGAATTGTGTATATCACTTTCTCCATATTTTGATTTGCGAATAAAGTCAAGATGTACAGGGTGACATCAAATAGTCCTTAGATTACCCCAATTAAAAACGCGCTATGAAATCCAAAATGCATTTATTTCTTAGGTATGTCGTAAAGGTTATGGTAACAAGCTAGTTTAGCCTCCATCATTCTTAAAGCACATATTCCACTGTCTGGCTAGAAGGGAGAAGACACTTACTAGTCAGCTGGTTTTTCGCTAAGGAATGAGGTCATCGTTTGCATCACTTCCTCTTTGTATACAAACAGCCTCCCTTTTAGATACTTTTTGCGATGACAAAACATAAAGAAATCGCATGGACTAAGATCCGGACTGTAATGATGATAAGAAAGCTCCACGAAGTCACTTCATTGAACCATAACGGATTCGTGCAAGGACACTTTGTCGAGGATTAAGAACAGTCTTACGGGATTTTTCTACACCACTTGCGTACTACGTCATTTATTTTGATGACTTTCACATCGAAATACCTGTGAGAAACACCAAGCGATTTTCAAAAAATGGTCATCATAACCTCTCGCCGCAACCAATTTAGAAAAACAAGAACTGGATAAGAAACAAATAATGGCTGTATACCGAAGCGATGTATTTCTATAGTAAATTTTAATTTTTACTTTGATATTCATTGATTTAATCTCTCAAATTTATTTCTTTTGCTTTTGTGAAGGAATATAAATAAATATAATAATTTTTTCGTCCTGTTTCTCTTCTTTTTGTATAAGACTTTTCTTCTCTTTAGGCCAAAGAATAAACAAGAAATAAATAAGTAATGCATATAAGTAAATATATAATCATTATATTTAAGCTACACATACGATTAAAGTATTTAAGTCATTAAAAGAGAGGAAAAGAAAGAAACGGAACGAAGTGATTATTTGCACTTAGTATTCGAATCTTACTACTTAATCAATAAATTTAAATTAAAAATATTTATTATAAGAGGTTCTTAGAACATCGTCGGAATTATTATTAAGAGTTACTTCAGACATCCAAACTTTATTATACAACACAAAAAAATGTTTAAATCTAATATTTAAACAAACTTATTATTTTTTCAGAAACAATTTGTTTTATAAATCTTAAACCGATATAAATAAAAATACTTATGATAATAATATTTTATTTTTTATTTTAATTTTATAAGTCAATTTTAAGTTACGATAACATTTTAAAATATGTAATCGTTTCGTTTAATTTTATTAATTTTTAAAAATCGTTATACATATAAAATTTATACATTTTAATTTTTATATTATATTTAAAACTCTCAAAAAAATTTTAATTATTAACAATTTAATTAGATCTTCTTAATTTTAGTAATTTCTTTTTCAAACTCTACCTATTTAATTATATATAAATTTTAATTTGTACATATTTAATTTAACCTTATTTCAAAAATTTTCCTAACATTTATTTAGTTTAAAAATTTAGAAATCAACACTATTGATTGATTGCTTCATAGACGTCATGATAAAAAGTATATAGCAAAGAAAGGTATACAGTGAATGTGGCCTTAAGAAATTTTTGAGAATTTATGATGATTAATATAAGTTTTGTAGGTTCGTGGGTGATAAATTGATGAAAGGAAGTAGATTGGTAGATTTAATATAATTTAATATAATTTATGAGGTAGGTTGATGAAGCATTGGAAAGAATGAACAAATTGACTACATAAATAAAATATTGAATTTACACTTAGTTGACAATGGGAACTTTCCAGTACCATACGAAATTTGTGTTTTATAATCATATTTAATTTTTCAATATTTTTCTTTATTTTCATAACAATTTTTAAAGTTTAACAATAAAGTAAAATAGAGAAAAATTGAACCATATCATTAATTTGACTTTACAGCACAAATTTTGTCTGGTACTTGAAGCACAGACGTTCAACTAAAGGTTAAAGCATATTTATTCTTAAATTTTGTTATTAGATTTATCAAATTAATACTATGTGGTTCATTTAAAGATGCCTAGAACTAAATACTAAAGAAAAATACTAGTTCATGAATTTATTGGTATTACTGACTCTAGTAAGTGTATGTCATAAAATGGATGTGTCAGAATGAATTAAAAAGTTTATTAAAATTGGAAAATAAAAAATTAGATTTATGCCAAAAAAATGTTTTAATAAAAAACTATTAATATAACATCTATATAATATATATATATATATATATATATATATATATATATATATTAT
>MQRK01188858.1:492-22180 GCA_001938485.1 Girardia tigrina | reverse complement strand
ATTTTATGATTTCATTAAATATATAATTAACTGAGTCATTATTTTGGTTGTTAAAATTCTTTGATTTCTTTGAAAATAAATGTTTAAAAAGCGGCGGGAACTTATGCAACAACCCAATATTTAACAAATTAGAAACACAAAAATAAAGATTCGTGATCGATGTATTAATCTGCAGTACTGAAAAAATTATATATAAAAAGTTCCAAAACGGATTTGTTACAACAAAATAAATGACAGGTAAAAAATTAAAGGAAAAATTAACAAATTCCGAATAACATTTATAATATTAATAGTCAAAAACGCCATTTTGGTATGAAAAATTAACTAAAGTAAATTTTCCTTTTTTCCATGTTTTATATTAGTTTGTTTTCTTTATATTTTATCCATGGAGTTTAGAAACCTATTTTTGAAGGCTTTTTACTCAATTACTTTTCTCCAACTTTGAACATTTACTCATTTTCGATGACAATAAATGATTATGTGAAAATTTGATCAAACTAGTAAATCGTAAAAAAAATTTGCAAAAAACGTTTTAACTGTAGTTTAAATATAAAAGTTTTGGTTTTTATCCATGCTTTATTCCATGTTAAAAAATGTATTAGTAATTTTACCTTTACAAAAGATGACAAAAAAATTCTGTTGGCCAAGTAGAGTTTTTCCCGAATAAAACATGCATAAAATTTTTTTGATTTACTAGTTCACGATATATTTCAGTTGATTTTCTACCTTCAGGTAGAATTTTAATCAGTTGTACCACCTTCTTGTTTCCTGAGACTTGTTTCTTGACATCCACTAAAATATATTGCGAAAAACGGAAAATTTCAAATTATTAATTTTTAGAACCAAATGATTATTTGAAAGATTTGTAATTGTTTTTTATTTATCTTATGAATTTTAATATGTTTATATTTACATATTTTTAGACGTTAATAAATGACATTAACTTGGTTTCCTTTAGTTTCTTTATTGTTCTTCCACCAATGTCTTAATCGTCTCCCAAATATTATTTCAGCCAATGAAACACCATCGTAGCTTGAACTGTACTATTCAACATAAATTCTATATCCGACAAAACTTCTGTCCAATCTCTGTGGTCTCCGTCCTTCATTATAATATTTATAGCATCTCTGATTGTTCGAAATTGTCTTTCCACTATCCCATTTTTATTATGATGATATGGACCCGAATAGATTATCTCAACTTTGAACCTTATAACTGCATCTTTGAACAAAGCCGATTCAAATGTTTTTCCTCTATCAACATGGATTTCATTTGGAGGTCCAAACTTCCATATCCATCTGTCCAATATAATTCTACGCACTGTTTTTTTTTCATTTTGGATAGCAACTGCATTCAGGCTAATATATCTACTGAATCGGTCTACTATTACAAGTTAACAACTTTGGACTATTTCTTTAATGAAATTTCTAATATTTTCCATGTCGAAATTTTCTCGAAGATAGAAATGAAAATGATTTCAAAATTATTTAAAGGAAAAAAATACTAAAAACGATTTTAAAATGATTTAAATATAATTTTGACAACGATATTGTTTGAGGATGTCTGAAAATAAAACATGATAAATTTGTTAAATTTTCCCGTGTATGAAAATTTTTGTGACATCTACATTTTCTTATCCTTCTATATATCGTTCATATTAATTTTATGTTTTTTTATTTTTTATATACAGTTAAAAATTTCACTGGCATTATGATGAATTAATATTTTCAATTGGTCATAATTTCTTACTTTTATGAATCAGTCAAGCAGAAATCTTGAAGATGAAAATCAACTTCCCCTATGTGTTACCTTCCTTGTTAAACTATTATGCGAATTATTGTTATAGTACTCCAAAAAATAAATTTTTTAACTGTTTCTTTTGTTTAATTGTTGGAATAAAAAAATATTTTTTTCATATTGATTTCTATTGAAACTAACTTTTAAAATGGTTTTTATTTTTACGAGGCATTTTCTACAAACTTCATTTCCTAACTGATTCTAGGAAGTTTGACAATTGGAAAATATATGATAGTATACCTTCAATATGAACTGAAACAAGTTGAATTTTCACATTATTATTGTGAATGTGTAAAATGCAATTTATAAAATAGCTATAAATATAACTAAAATTTTCAACATTGATATTCGAAATATAAAATATTATCACCATAAAAGATTACTAAAACAGAACAAGAACTTTAGAATATTACAGGAATATATAAAAAATCTTGAAGAATATGAAATAAAATATCGGTGACAATGTTTACTGCAATTACGTTCATAAAATATAAAGAAATCCATCTCAAGAGCAGAATAAAGATCACTAAGGCTATTGTCTTGGCAACACTCCTCTATGGATACGAGAGTTGAACAATAAATCAGAAGTGCATGGATAGACTTGAAGCATTTGAAATGAAGTGCTACAGGAGAATGCTGAAGATCGCGTGGAAAGAAAAGAAGACAAACGACTGTCTGGAGGAGAGTGACAGAAATACTAGGTAAAAACCAGATTCAATAGAAGAGGCCATCAAGAGAAGGAAGCTGAAATTCTACGGTAATTAAATAAGAAAACAAGCACTAGCAAATGTTATGATTGAATGAAGAGTGGAAGGAGAAAGACCAAGAAGACCAAAGAGGCAATTGACAGACGATTTAAAAAAATGGAGTGGATTGTGTATGGATTGTCTGAGAAAAGAGGCTACAAATATCGAGATGTGGCGAAGGCTTGTGTATAATTAGGTGCACCTACGGCCCAACGGATAAGGTCAAAAAGAAGAAAGAAGAAATAAATAATTAAATTCAAATAATAATATTGTATTAACAAACTTAACTTGAAATTACGAGTCATTTCATCTATTTAAATTAACTTGTAAGTATTTAGAATGTCATACTTTCAAGTTACAAAAAAAGTATTTAAAAATTTTTATTGATGAAATTCCATTTTTACCAAAAAAACAACTTATTTCCATGGATATTGAAACAATAATTAAAAATTGGAATAAATAAGTGTATGATTTGTCAAGTAAAACGCTTGAAAGAAGAGTAAAGGAATAAGTGTTTATATAATATTTTACATGTATAGTGCGTGCACTAGTTAGTACCACTTGCACCATTTCTGCACCCAAAGAAGAGGTCTAAATCGGCATGTTTGATAATCTCAAAAGATGTGGGAAATTATTTGTAGACTGTATTAAAATGCCGACAATAATTTTTAGGTAATTTTTTCTCCTACGATATCGGAAAATCAAAAGCAATTTTTATGTCAAAAATTCTTCAATGATTTGAATAACATTTTTGATAAATTACTAATTTTCTTTAGAATAGTTTTTAATACTAGTTTTCTTAGGCACAATAAAATAGGAAAAATGTATGAATTACATTTTAATCAAAAAAACTATTATAAGTTAGAATTAAAAAGATATTTAAATAATAATATTTCAAAAAAATAATTAATTACGAATAAATTTTCAAATATTTGCTATGATATCCGTATGTACAAAAAAAATTATTAATCATGGCCCTGACACCTTTTTGTGGACAGAACTGTGTAATTTATTTTTCTTTACTTTATTCATTTATTTTGCATCTTTTCTGGTAAAATAAAAGTGTGTGTTACGTTGTTTTGATATACTATCATGTATGATTTTTATTTTTATATCTTCATTAAAGTCAGAAACTACCTTGGGATAATATGTTTGGTTATTGTTCATATTTAAAAGAGTCAAAGGAGAAATATTTAATTCAACTTCAGAAAGAAAAAATTACCTGCGGCAGAAGATGAAAAAAATAAAAAATTAAAAGAAAAGAATAAAAAGACTGAAAAGAAAAGATAAAAAGTCAAGTCAAGTTTCCCCCCTTCATCATTAAAGAAAGATTATTTAATTATATATAAAAATTGTAATAATAAAAAATATTGATTGGAATTTGGAATTAATTAGTAACCAGCTTAACTACCGTATATTAAGAAAACTGGACTATCACTAAAAAAAGAAATAGTCCACCCAACAGAGAAAGCTGTTCAACAGAAAATAATCCAAATCAAAAATCGTACCTCCTTAAATCAAAAAGATTAAATCGAGAGATTGTGATCTACGAATTAAAGTAAATTATTTATTCGAGCATGTCATCCAAACTCTTTTCTTTATACTCGTTCTATTAAAGTTTCATTATTAATTGTAATATAAATTTATTGTTTGCATCATCGCTTTTATTTATTCCTATTTATTATTGTTAAAAACGAGTTCACATAAAATAATTTTCCTGATTATCAGTTAACGCGTTTATAAAAATATCTATACATTTAAAAAATCAGTTTTTATAATTTTTATTTGCATTTTAATAAATATTTTTTTCTTGATATTCTTTTAAAGAATCCACTTTTCATTTCTAGTGATAAGTGTGTCCAAAACTGCTTCATAATTTGTCAAATAAGAAAAGATAAACAGATTGTCATACGATGCGATAAATTTCTTTCAATCAAATTTTACGGAACCCGAAACTCTGTTCGAAGATACATGAAAGATGTTTGAAATATTTCTCAGCAGTCGCATGGTGAATGTCCGAACATTTATGACTTTATTTCTGAAATTATGTTACATATTTTTTTGCAAAAAACTGATGGAAATTTTTTTCTCATACCATATACGTGTCCAATGTCTTAAACAGACTTAATCCATTGCCATCTTATACCCTTTGTATTTTGAAACTAAAGAGAGAGTGGCAAGTTATTTTTTTATATTCTACGAGAGGTACGCTACATCATAAAACTCTATATACTCATTTTAACTGTTTCTGTTGACGTTGAAAGATAAGATTTATTGCAAATAATAAAATAAAACAGAATTTTTCTTTAAGACATTTTTGAAAATTTGATCAGGCAGTATATCAGCATAAGCAATTTTTTTTACAAATTAATTAGAATTAAATATCTAAAATTGTAAACTAATCAAATTAAATTTAATATTCTTAGAGAACGTTTGGTGAACAATGTATTCACAAGTACGTCAATAGAGGTTAACATTATGGTAACATAAGAACAATCTTATATGCAGACATGGTTTAAGAAAGGTTAAAAAAAATATTGATCTAGTAAGGTTCTTGATCGCTGGTTGTTACGAATTGATCATATATATATATATATTAAAAGTAGAAAAAAATCTTTATATATATTTATAAAATTTATTGTAACTTTTTTTGTTAAAAATTTGAAATTGTAATTATGTGAATTTCTGGAAAAAAATTAATTAATGATTTGTTCAAATATGATTTGTTTAAATATTCAAAATAAACTGTTGTGATTTAATTTCGAGTTATCAATTTTGAATTAGTTATTAGAATTAGCATTTTCTCATGGCATTATTTTCACCGAAAAATCAAAAGCGATTGACAAATGTTTCCGTTGTGAAACTAATCGTAAAAACCGATAGAAAACATCGTCGATTTGAAATAGCGTATTTTCCGAATAAAGTGTCGCTTGGCGACAAAAACTTGAATATCAAATAAGTGAAGCTCTGCAAAATGAGCTGATTTAAACGAATGTGTCGAAAGCGGAAATCGCGAGCAAAGACAATTTGAAAGGCACTTTTCAAACAACGAATATTTTGGGGATTTGTAAAACTATATTGGAGAAAGGAGAGCTCCAATTGACGGAGAAAAAGAGACAATTTGTGATGCATAATTTAATTAAAGATGTCGCAAAAATTGTGACTAATAAAACGTTGAATCCGAGTACGAAACTATGCTTTCCACCGGGTATGATCAAAAAATTTATTCACGATTGTCACATTAATTTGAAACCGAACAAATCCGCAAAACAACAATCTCTCGATGTTATTCGAATGTTGATAAAGAAATTGAATGTTCTGATCGATGTCGCTCTTTTATCTATCGACATTATTGTGTCACAAAAACAAATTAGATCAATCAAACGAGAATTATTGAGTTATTGTGAGAATATTTTCTCAGAGGTGCCGCAAGAGCACGATTTCAAGATGGAGGCGATTTTCGAACCGGAAAAATATGATTTATTCAAAGAAAATTTCGAAACGAAATGCACAATCGAATTACACAAAAAATGCAACAACACTGGTTGTGTTGTAAGAGTAGAACCTCTCATTTCCAAAAATGAGTATTCTGCTCTATAAAATGATTTGCATTCACGTTACTAACGGCAATTCTGTGAATATCTATTGATAATACAACTAGTCAGTAATTAGCATTCAAAATGGGAACAGAAAATCATCCTTCATACTTAAAATCTTTAATTAAAGAAAATTGTCATTATAAAACAATCATATTCAAATTAATTAAAATTAATTTGAATCTTTTAACATATTTTTAAAATTTTCATTCTAATTATTTTGTAAAAAAATATTCTTGATGATATAAAAAACATCGACATATTTCATATGACCATATCTTCAAATATACTTATATTGTCATTTATTAATAATTTATATAGTGTATTTCACTTTAAAATTAAATAAATACCAAAATGTCAAATGCTGTATCACAAATCGAGTTGTCAATTTATAAGAGAATCATTTTATATTTATACAAAGACATGTGTTGAACCAAACATTTACAGTTTTGTTGATACTTGTACTTTGAGATGACAACAGAAAAAATCAAAATTCGAGTTAAAAATTATACCAAAACTTACTATCAATTCTTCATAATTACAAAATAACATCTAAATCCATATTTTTTTACCGAAGAACAAGAGTATCACACCCTATAACTACAGAAAGTATTTGATACAATTGCATTGCGAAAATAGTGTCACAACATGAAACGAGTGACATCAACTACATTTTAGTAGAAATAAAATCTGATAAATAATAAATTAGATAGTGTCAACTGGCATATGAAAGTTAGATACTTTAAAAGACGTTTTCAAGTTATGGTCAAACTACGCAAAAGGATCTGTGAAGATATTCCTAAAATATGGAGTATTCCAAATCAATGTAAGAATATATGGTAATATATACAACTAATGCTTAAATATAATATTTAAGTTGAGTTTTCTTAGTTGTTGTGGTAGCAATCAAAACAACAGTATAGAAATTTAGTCAAGACACTAAAGTAATGTGGGTTCATAGCTTAAAAATAAATTGGAATACCACTGACTACAGCAATTCTATTAAGCAAGCAATTATAACTATCTTCTTTTATATATGAGCTTAATCTATTTGAAAAAAAAACTTGTAATAATGTCTAGCATTTGTGAATATTGTTTCTAGCAAGTGTATTTTAGTTTCATTTTTCATTAGTCTTGGTGGTCGATAAAATGCGAATCATTGACCGAACATAGGCATATTAAGTGAATTAATTAAATCAACGATTAACTTTTTTAATAAAATTAAAAAAGAAATTAAATTTTGTAATTTTAATTAATCTCGAGAGAATCCCGTCGATGTGATGACTTTTTTAATGTAAATAATATATATAGGGTTACCTCATAAGTTTTGTCGCAAAAAAAACACCAAAATACAATAAAATATTTTATCAATCGTCCACGTCATGCAAATGCGAAAAGTAGTCGCCATTGTGCTCAATACATCTCAGCCAACATCCAAAGAGGCTGCGTATCCTATTTTGGAAAAAATCACGCGGTTTCTTGTCAAACCAATGTAGAAGATCTTCGTTGATATCGTTGACACCGGCATAATTCTTTCCTCTAAGTGCACATTTCATTGGAGAGAATAGATAGTAGTCAGATGGTGAGAGATCCGGGGAGTATGGTGGATGTGGTTGTACGGTGAATCCAAGTGCATTCAGCTTGTCCTTGGTCTTAGCAGCCGTCTGCGAACAAGCATTATCGTGGAGATAATGAACATTGTGGTTTCCTTCATGGAGCAACTGTCTGCGCCTCTGTTGAACGGCGATAATGAGACAATCCAACTGAGTACAGTAGACATCCGCATTGATTGTCGCATTTGGAGGTAAGACATCTAACAAGACCAGTCCCTTACTGTCCCAAAAGACGGAGGCGAGATGCTTTCGGTTTGTCAGTCTTCGTGCCGGTGTTGCAAGTGGGTTTTCATTCGATTTTCTCCATGATCTATTGTTGAAAGCGCCTTCGTTGTCCCAGTACACTCATATTTCATTGCAGGTGAAGATTTGGGACAGGAAATCATTCCGGTTATAACTATCCAATAGCTGTTGACAAATTCTTTTGCGATTATCCTTGTTATGTTGCGTCAAGCATGTGGCACGCAGCAATATCCTAAATATCGATATCCTATTGCATTCAAGTGCTGGCACACCGTGGTTTTATCCTGATCAATTCCCCTTGCAATGTTCCTCGTTGTTGCACGCTTGTCTTCAGTCAGAAGCACGATTAAATTGGAAATCCACCTTTCACTGAGTCGGAGTCGGACAATTTTAATCTGACTCCACAGCCCTGCTGGCAACGGCCACAAATAATGATAATAAAAATAAAAATACGAATTTCATTACAAAAAGACCTGGATCTGAAATATATAAAGTTAATTAATAATTAAAACAATTTATTTATTTGAAAAAAAATATTCTGAGACACTTAATCCTTATGTAAAAGGAAATATCATTTATTTAAAAATGATGCATGAGAAAATTGACACAATGGACTCCTATTGTATTTTCCAATGTATGAAACAATTTCTGATGGATACAATTGTCTCCTTTTAGAAGTAATTCAAACCACCTTTGAAAATCCCCAATCATTTATTTTTAATGAATGTTAAATACAATTATAAAAGATCAATCAAAGAAACAGGAATTTCTGGAAAAAAAAGGAAAAGTGTTGAATAAAAATCGTTTGTGTTTAAGAACCAAATATCGGCTGAAAAACTAAAGTAAAATACTTTTAGATTTTATTCGATTTTCAAATATAGCTGGAAGTCAGATAAATATATTTCTTTAATGACCTATAGCAGTGGTCAGTAACATGTAAGTATTTGCGTGCAATTCTTGAATAAAATGTTGCGAACAAGACTCACGCGTGCCACTCGATAAATTTTCACTACGAACAAAGAGACACTTTTTAGACACGACCAACAACACGACAAAATAAATATCTCGTAGCTGTCAAATAATTAGGGAATTACCAGTTCTATATAGGTGTAATTTCAGTTAATAATTTGTCTGGCAGAAGACAGATGGCTCACTAGGTATTGAAAATATGCATAAAACTGAGTAATACTGGTAAATAATTTTTTTTTAAAATTAGAAAAATATATTTATTGACAAATCTTTAGCGGGCCACTTTAAAATCTTTCGCGTACTACCCAATGACACGCGTGCAATAAGTTGCTAACAACTGGCTTATAGTTATACTTCTTATTAACTGAAATATTTGCGAAAAAAAATATTTCGATTTGGAAAAGAAACTCATAATTTAATGATAAATCAAAAAAAATATTTACCAAGGAAGTTATCCTTCATATGTTATAAATGTAAGTTATCTTTTTAAAACATTGCTCATGATCTACCTTAAAGTGAGTGGTTACATTTTAACTGTCGTTTCACAAACGATTCCAGTCGATCTTGTTTATGAAAAAGGTTACATTTAGTTAGTTACTTCTCCCATCAATTACTATTTTATCTATTCTTATCTAAAATCCTGATGGATGCTGATAATTATAATAAAACAAGTCGCAGAAATTCAAATTATTATACTAGACTAGACTTAATTTTAAATTTTTTTTGACCTTCAACTATAATTTGGAGTATTTTGCATATTTTATAAAAGCGACAATGTTACCGGTAAACAAAAAGATCATCTATTGAAATTCATGTTACATAGATGTCGCTTTTCAGTATCTATAGTTGATGAAGATAACATCTCAATCAAAAGAACACATTAAATTTCTGAAGCAAGGGTTCTAAATCTCGAGTAGTTCTAGCAATATACAACTAGATATGCATTTTAAATAAAAGTAATTGTTGGGGTGAACTTTTAATTTTGGTGAACTTTAAATTTTTTATATTTTTTAAAAATCATATTTATATTTTAGATAAACTAAAAATAATGTTCGACTAATTAAAATGAAATAATCTTTAAATAAAAATTTAAGTTTATAGATAATATTTGTTACTAATTAAAATAAAAATGATTTTATAAAATATATTTTATAAAATCATTTTTATTTTAATTAGTAACAAATATTATCTGTAAACTTAAATTTTTATTTAGAGATTATTTCTACCAATTAAATTGAAATAATTTTTGTAAAAATTATATTTCACAGATAGTATATTACTAATTAAAATGAAATAAGTTTTGTAAAAATTTTAGAATAATGATAATATTTAAATTAAATTGAGACAAATTTTTATAAAAATTAAATTTTAAAAATTCACAATTAAAATATCATTTTCGAAGTTAAAGAATTTTGTAAAGAAGATTTTGATATATTTTGTAACACTATCTAAAATAAAATTAGAATGTTTATTGTACACGGAAAGTTTTATTAAAAACAAATAAAGTTTACAAAATGATGAATTCCAATTTTAATCACGAACCTAATAGTAATACTAAGCATTCATTATAAACAGTTTCTTAGTGAGAAATACAATTCATAGAAATATTTGGAAAAGTGGTGGGCAAAAATAATAAGTGTTTACTTTTTAAGATAAAAGTTTACATTAAAAAAATAAAAATTTAAAGTTAAAAAAAGGTTTGATCACCCGAAAGCTGGCAACAGCATCATTGAAGACCACGGAGGTTCATTTGACCTAAAAGACCTAACAGACAGTGTAACTCCAAAAAAAAAGGCTTTAGTAATTTTGTTTTAATTATTTTGATAAATTTAATTACAACTTTCCATTCGACTTGTAAAAATTCATTCGTCACAGATTATTACTTCTTATTTTCTATGACGCATGTGTTGAAGTTTTATTATAATAACAAATTTACTTTCGGCATTTATTTCTTAAATAAAAATGTGCTTCTTTTTTATATAACCTGAGGGTAATGCACCAAATTTAGGTTCGATATGACTTTAAATTTTTAGATAGCATAGAACAAATGTTTACTTAGTGAATAAAAAAATATTTTAAATTTTAATCGCATCTATTAAAAAAAATCCCAAAATACACTATTAAAATAACGAAACCGAAAATTACACTAAAATGTATTATAATAGGAAAACCAGAGACAAATTTTAAGTATTTGATTGAATAATTAAAGTTTCTTTCAAGCATGATAAAAACTTAAAGGATTAAATAATTTATTATTATTATTATCACGCTCAATGAATTGTAGTAAATACGCGGTTTAGACAGTTTTAAATTATTGAATCCACAAAGAATAAACTATAGTTAACAGTTGGATGATTGAATCCATGCTGAGTTAATGATCTATAAGCCCGCAACTCATCAGAATTAATTATTGTTGGATCTTTACATGCTCTTCGAATGATTGATACTAAAGTTTCGACTTCACGATCAGGAACAATTTCCATGTATCCTTAACATGGTGTAAAAGTTTTGTCCACAATTCCAAAAACTCATATCTTTTCCGCAGATATATTTTCCTCAATTATAATTTTGATTATGTGAAAATATGTTTCAATCAATTTGTATAATAGTTTCGACACAGCCTAATTTTATCTGGTTGCTATCAAAGTATCTTCGAATGCACTGCCTTATCTTTTGATAGATTTTTATTAGTTTCGGAAATGAAATACTGAAATCATCCAACATTTTCTTTACAGATTCTTCTTTGGAATATTTGAAGAAAACTTCCAAAAATGTTCTTGGTTCAATTTTACTTTCTTATAAAAAACTACCCCGTCGGATGCGTGTTATTCTTTTTAAGTTACTACAACCACGATTATAGTATCTAAAAGTATATTTGTCACAGTTTTTAATGGGGTATAATTTCTTTACTATGTTAAAGGTGTCACACAAGAGTTTACGTTTCAACATTCGGATCTATTAAAAAATGAACCCAAAATTATACTTAAAAATGAAGGACCCAGGTCCTATTTATAATAGATCCTATTATTCGTTAATTTATAAATAAAATTCATCAATGAAGCACCATTTCTGCGATAAATTCGTCTCCTAAATAATTCAACAAGCGAAAAAAATATCCCGTTTGCAAAATATTAATTTATCACGTATCTGTCAGAAATCGTCGCTTTTGTGATACGAAATTTATTCGGTAGAGTCCGAAGTCGCTTAAAAACCGAGTGTCGTTGAATATACAAGAAAATTAAGAAACTATTATAATATTTAAATAATTGTATCCCTAATCA
Source organism: Girardia tigrina (assembly GCA_001938485.1). Taxonomy (NCBI): domain Eukaryota; kingdom Metazoa; phylum Platyhelminthes; order Tricladida; family Dugesiidae; genus Girardia; species Girardia tigrina. The sequence continues at coordinate 9,935 of MQRK01188858.1, read as the reverse complement.
ACAATGGGTTTTTTATCTGTAAACAACAACCAAATTATTAATTTGACAATGTTATTTGAAATTCTAAACTTTGATGTTTCTACATGTTTACTAAACATACAAGACATCATTGTTTGAAAATTTTATAAAAAAAATTTATTATCCACAATAATTTTCCTTTGGAAAGATAATTGAAAATTTTCGATGAGGTAGTTTTTTTAATTAATTAAAAATATGTAAAAAACAACAATAAATACAAATAATACGTTGGCTAATGAATAATTTTGGATTCTTTAAATAAAAATTGTTTTTTTCCATAAAAATTATTTGGTATATATATTAAAAATAATTTATTTAACAATACATGGTGATCGTAAAGTAACTACCGGGTTTAAAACTGCAATAACTTTTGAATTATTTTGTATTTCTTTTTAATTATAAAGGAATCTTGAAGCTTATTCTTTAAAATTTAATTAAAAGTACATTTTATTTAAATGTATTAATTGTTGTATTGTTTTAAGCGTAAGATTCAAAATGGATGTAAATCAGCGTGTAAAAATTGTTATTTTATTTGCGAAGCATGAGTCAGTGACTTTAGTCAGAAGAGAACTTCAACGACTTAAATGGAAAAATATTCCAACTGAAAAAAGTATTAGAAGCATCTTCAAAAAGTTTGAAGAAACAGGAAGCGTTCTAAATGCCCCAAAAATCTGGAAGACCACCGATTGATGATGAAAAGAAAAATGAGATAGCAGAACATTTTAAGCAAGAACCCCAGTCTTCTATCAGAAAATCGTTGTCAACTCTGAATTGCTCTTATGGAACTGTTCAAAAAGTATTACGAAACGACTTAAAAATGTTCCCCTACAGAATTCAAGCCACGCAAATTTTGTATGAAGAAGATTGCGCTCTTAGACGTGTTATATGTGAAACGTTAATTCAATCGATTGATACAGATGAAAATTTTCTTAGTAACCTGATATTCTCTGATGAGTCAACTTTCCATCTTAACGGCATTGTAAAAAGATAAACTGTCGCATTTGGGGCACTGAAACACCAACCGAAACATATCAGAGGTCACAAGCTAGTGAAAAAGTAAATGTTTGGATAAGGTTGTCTTCAACTCGTGTTTATGGGCCCTTTTTTATTGAAGGAAACATAACAGCGGCGCTTTACCTGGATATGTTAAAAATTTGCTTTATGACATCGTTATCAAGAACATACAAACGGAAAACTGTGTTCCAGCAAGATGGAGCACCTGCCCATTATTCACTTATTGTGTGACAATTTCTGGGATGAAGCGTTTCTACAACGTTGGCTGGGACGATGTGGTCCATATGTATGGCCGGCCATGTCACATGATTTGACACCACTCAATTTTTTGTGTGGGGTATTTGAAGAATGAAGTGTATAAGAGAAAACCAGAAACAATTCAGCAACTTAAAGATTTTATTTGTCAAGAAGCGGCAAAAATAGATGGTGAAATGTGCCAAAATGCCATTAAGTCTTTTCATGGATGCCTTAAATATTGTATTGAGGTCGATGTATTATTAAGGTTGAGTATTATTAAATTTTAATAAATGCTTTTTTGTTATTTAAAACCATTTTTTCATAATGTTTTGCCAAAAAAAGTTATTGCAGTTTAAAACCTGGTAGTTACTTTATGATCACCCTGATGATATAATGTTCCCCTTTATTTACAGCTATCTGCTATATTTTAGGTAATTTTAAGTAATTTTAGGTAATTTTAGGTAATTTTTTATTTATATTTATTTATTTCATATTTTATGTAATTTTAAGGTGCGTTTGATAATCCTTCAAACAATCAATTTTACCATTAAATGATTTTCCAAGGTTCTAAATAATTGAAAATTGGATGGTTCGATATCCGGTGAATATGAAAGATGAATCAGAACATTCCAATTAAACTCGGTTAACTAGTTATGGTACTTGTTTTGAATATTTGCTTTCAGTCAAACTTGGAAGAAAACTTCTAAGAATTAATATTTTGGTTTGATAGAAGTAATTTATAATAATGCAATTGTTCCTAATATAACTAAATATTAAGCATGATTTTATTAAAATTCAAACCAGCCTTAGAAGTGATTAATTGAGATGATTCTGGATTACGCCTGTGTCTTGATCGTTTAACGTTATTTTTATAATCCATTTTCATTGGCCTGTAACCATTTGCTTTTAAATGGTTCATCGTTATTGCATTTCAGTAGAAAACCACAAGCTGAAATTCTATCCCAAACATTTGATTCACTTAACCCTTTTGAGACTCTCGGTACATGTATGTACCGCCTAAATTACACAGCTGATCTAGATGCGACCTCTAAATGGTCAAATTATGCGGAACTCAAACACCATATCTTGTAACCATTTAAGTATTTAGTAACATCACAAAAATACGAGAGAATTCTTACAATATTATCGAAATTGGACTATAATGTTAAGTGTAGTGTTGATACTACAAAACGTCGTCTTTAGAAAGCAAATTTATTTGGTTGTCAACTTGCAAAAAACCTTTGATCTTGGTAAAGAATCGAAAGGCCCGAGTCAAGTTTGCAAAGGAAAATCTTAACTGGACGTCCAAAGAATGGTCAAAGGTTCTTTTCCTGAAAAATCGAAGTTCATGGTCTTTAAGAGTTATGGAATTAAGTATGTAAGAGGACCTGTCAGTAAAAGAATGGATAAAAAGTATCAGTTGCCTACAGTAAAGCATTGAGGTGGTCATGTGTTGGTTTGGGGTGCCTTTAGTCGTGAGATGATTGGTCCAATACATTGCATAGAGTTCATAATGGACAAGAATATCACTGGTACTAAAATTTTATTTTTGTTGAGGTTGGGTATTTCAACAGGCTAAAGATCCAAAGCACATGACCACGACAGTACAGGATTTTTTCAAAGCCAATAAAATTCGTGTTTTAAAGTGGAAGAATTTTCAGAAGTTCGGACAATTCAGCACAAGATCCTGAGAAGAATGTTGGAAAAAGAAAAGAAAAGACGAAGCAAAATCATCAGACATCTGACAATCAATAGAAATCTTCTTAAGGATGTTAGTGATGATTTTATTTATCAATTATGCATAAGTATGTCAGAAAATTCTTCTAATTAAACCATTAATGATAAAATAATTGCACAGAATAAAAAGTTGTCTAATTTGTGTATTAAATTTAATATTATAAATACCGTTTTAAACTTATAAATTCACAATACTTTAAAATTCTGTGCACTCGATTTAAAAAATTATTGGGATAGAGTGATATGTGAAGCGTTATAAGATCTTTAGATCCTAAAATTAGCTTTCAAACCGCATTCTCTGCAACTTTGATGGGAGTTTTTAAATGATTTACTGATGACGTATTGATTGCACAATCATTAACTGCACTATATAAGTAAATTTCGTTTGAAAAATCATTTGTTCTGACGATGACGGTTAAACCGTCAAAATTAATAAATTTTGATTGGCCTGGAAATTGTTTGTATAATAGAAATATGTTTGAAAAATTAATTTTGAATTTCATTTTTTAAATAAAGAAAATTTTTATTTTATTAATTAAAAAATTTGTAATTTTAAACTAAAAAATATAGATCAGTACTCACTGCGATGAGTGAAGTACAGCGCATTTTCTCTTTTTCTAAATAGTTTTTTACTGCGAATATTATATTATACTGTGAATGGTTTATTATACTGTGAGTGGTATTTTATACTATGAATAGTGTATTATACTGTGATTGGTATTTTATACAGCGAATAGTGTATTATATTGTGATTGGTATTTTATACTGCGAATAGTGTATTATACTGCGAATAGTGTATTATACTTTGATTGGTATTTTATACAGCGAACAGTGTATTATACTGTGAATATTGTATTATACTCTGAATAGTGTATTATACTGTGAATAGTGTATTATATTGTGATTGGTATTTTATACTGCGAATAGTGTATTTTATTGTGATTGGTATTTTATACTGCGCATAGTGTATTTTATTGTGATTGGTACTTTATACTGCGAATAGTGTATTATATTGGTATTTTATACTGTGAATAGTGTATTATATTGTGATTGGTATTTTATACTGTGAATAGTGTATTATATTGGTATTTTATACTGCGAATAGTATATTATACTGTGATTGGTATTTTATACTGCGAATAGTGTATTTTATTGTGATTGGTATTTTATACTGCGAATAGTGTATTTTATTGTGATTGGTATTTTATACTGCGAATAGTATATTATACTGTGATTGGTATTTTATACTGCGAATAGTGTATTTTATTGTGATTGGTATTTAATACTGTGAATAGTGTATTATATTGTGATTGGTATTTTATACAGCGAATAGTGTATTATACTGTGAGTGGTATTTTATACTGTGAATATTGTATTATACTGTGAATAGTGTATTATATTGTGATTGGTATTTTAAACTGCGAATAGTGTATTATACTGCGAATAGTGTATTATACTTTGATTGGTATTTTATACAGCGAACAGTGTATTATACTGTGAATATTGTATTATACTCTGAATAGTGTATTATACTGTGAATAGTGTATTTTATTGTGATTGGTATTTTATACTGCGAATAGTGTATTATACTGCGATTGGTCTACGAAATGGTTAATATCATAGAAATATTAGTATTTTAAAAAATCAGTTTAATAAAATACATAACAGTTTCTTTAACCACCTTACCTTTGGGTTATTTTCCACTAGGTAGGTAAAAAAATCACCACGTTTTTTTATTATTGTAACCAAGATAATAATTTTTGTTATGGTACTTTTTGGCAATAATAGGTCGTAAAACCAGCTGTTTTCCGCTGTCTAATTCAATCATGGTTGCACCATGAACCGTTGATAGAAAAACATGTCTCTTTTGTCTCTCCACCTCATCACCATCATTTTCCTTTTTCTATTGGTTTTGATTATATGAACGAGCGTCACTCGGGTTGTTGCGATCGGGAAAGTTGTTTGACGACGAGTCACGCTCGTTCAAAGAGGTACGGTGGTTAAATGTTCAACCTGAAAGAAAACCTTGACAAAAAAAACAAGATTTGATTTAATATTTTTTTTATTTTTCCTTTTCTTTTCACAAATACATTTGTTAAATACTAGACATCGAAAACTCTCCCAACAAAGGTCTTATGATAGCTGACGAGCACTCGTAGATGAAGACTTCTGCCCGACATTTCCTCAATCTCCCGAAAACTGAAAAAGAAACTGTTTGGATCGCTGTTGACGAGACCTATCCGAAAATATATAGTTTATGGGGTCTTGGACGCACCCGGTACCCGTAATTTGCTGTGACAAACACGTACATACATACACGGTCATGATGAATACAATAGCGCATTTTTGTCATATGAGAATATGCGCTACAAGTGATGCTTTTGGATGAGATATTTTTGATTTCTTTGAATAAAAATTATGTTTTTTAAATAATAAATTTTAATTTTAGATGAAATACAATCGAACATTTATGACAGTATACGACAGTGAAGTAATAATTTGAAAAAATATTTTCTATGTCAAATTTTCACGTGATTTTAATGATATTGATTGTATTTAAACCAATTTTATTCTGATTTATGGCAAAATCAAAATTGAAAAGTGATACGATAACGATCGATAAATATATCACCTGATATTTATGCAATCGGTTTGGGAATCCGGATTCGTTCTGAGAAGGTTGTTTCAATTTTACCGGTAAACTCGGAGCTTCAAAATATGATATAATAAATATACATTAAATAATAACAAAAATAATAATAACAAAAGGTATAATTTTTAACTCACACTAAAACATTTGCATAAGAATTTTTTAAATTAAAGTGGGAAATAAATTTTCGTAAAAATAGAAATAAATAATAATTTTTAAAAAATATAATAATTTAAAATTTCAAGTGAGTTTTGAAATAATTTTAAATATTTTTAATGATTTAGAATTAAATGTTTTAATGATTTGTGGATTAAATGTTCTTAAAAGTTTAAAACTAAATATTATTTTAGAATAAATATGATTAAAAAAAATTATTCGATATTCGTTTTAATTTTCTGTTTTAAAAAGCAAAATAATTATTGAGTTAAAAAGAAGATTACTTAAAAATTAAAGATCGGTGAATTGATTTTAAATTACTAAAGGAAATAGAAAATATTTTTTTTATTGAAATTATTAATTGTGTTGTTTATGAATTTAAATAAAATGCAAAATAACAAAAAATAATTAAAAAAATGGAAAAAAATTATAAATAATAACAAAGCATTATAAATAATAATTAATAACAAAAGTAATAAATAACAAATAAATAATTAATAACAAAAAAATATTGACAAAAATAATAGAAATTAGAAGCTATAATAATAATAATAAATAATCGAAAATAATGACAAAAATAATAAATAATAAATAATAACAAAAAATATAAACGACTATAATATATAATGCCAAAAATATTAAAAAATATTGATAAAAATAATAATTAATTACAAAAAAATAAATAAAAAGAAAATAATAAATAACAACAAAAAATATTGATAAAAATAATAATTAAAAAAATTATAAATACTAACAAAATAATAAATAACAACAAAAAATATTGATAAAAATAATAATTAAAAAAATTATAAATACTAACAAAATAATAAATAACAAAAATATTAAATAACAACAAAAAAATAATTAATAACAAAAAATAAATAAAAAGAAAATAATAATTAACAACAAAAGTATTAATAAAAATAATAATTAATAATAAAAAATAAATAAAAAGAAAATAATAAATAACAATGAAAAATATTGATAAAAATAATAATTAATTACAAAAAAATAAATAAAAAGAAAATAATAACAACAAAAAAATATTAATAAAAATAATAATTAATAACAAAAAATAAAAAAAAACAAAATAATAAATAACAACAAAAAATATTAATAAAAATAATAATTAAAAACAAAAAATAAATAAAAAGAAAATAATAACAACAAAAAATATTAATAAAAATAATAATTAAAAACAAAAAATAAATAAAAAGAAAATAATAAATAACAATGAAAAATATTGATAAAAATAATAATTAATTACAAAAACAATAAATAAAAAGAAAATAATAACAACAAAAAATATTAATAAAAATAATAATTAAAAACAAAAAATAAATAAAAAGAAAATATTAAATAACAATAAAAAATATTGACCAAAATAATAATTAATAACAAAATAAATAAATAACAAAAATAATAAATAACAAAAATATTAAATATCAACAAAAAAATAGCGAAACACAATAGTAATTAGAAGTATTAATAATAATAATAAATCGGAAATAATGACAAAAAATAATAAATAATAACAAAAAATAAAAGAAAATAAGAAATAACAAAAATCATAATTAAAACAATCGCAATAAATAATTATTAATTATTAAAAATATAATTTAATAAAAATATTTTAATTAAAAATAAATCAATTACGAGTATCGAGAAATTGTCGCGAATCTTTATTGGAAGAAGAAGCGAAATTATTCTCGATATGTGATATGTCATAGCGTTTGGGAGCGTGGCAACTCTGATTATTCGATATCAATACGCTGTCTTTTGGTTCTATGATAATCTGTGAGGCATAAATCGATTATACGATCGTTATATATCAAATTTACTAAGTCATCGTCCATCAGCACTCCGCTGGCGACATCTTTCCAGTCTAAAAATCGATTGTTTCTTTTGATTCGCAATCGAACTTGAAAACTGAATAACACGAGTTCCTGTATTCGGAATCAAATCGATTTTGTTCAATGAAATTAACTATTATTAATTTTCATTTAGAAAACGTTATCGACTACCTTGGAAAAATGATAATCGAATTTCGATATAGAAGATTCATAAATCTTTTTTATTTCTGAATTTTCATTGATATTGACGGAAATTACTTGACCTTTGTAGTAAAATTTTAAATTCATTTCTTTATCATTTTCTATTGAAGCTTATTTGTGTCACAATTCGCTAAGATATATAAATTTATGTATTTAAATATCAAACTATATCTGATCTGGAATATTTGAAATATTTGTATTTGAGTATAAAATAAATTAGCTTAGTAAAACAAATACATTTCACGGTTCATTTTGAAATATTATTTTTTTATTATATTTATTATGATATTATTTGTAATTTTATTTTTCGTTAAATAATTTCTTTGAAAAAAAATTCATTTTAAAACCATTATATTTACTTTTTTGTCTAAACTTATAATTCAAAAGTAGATTTTTTATAATAATATTGTTTAGGAACTCCGATTTGGACGTTTTTTTCTCATCTGGGTCGTTAGAAAAATCTTTTTGATCAAATTTTCACGTTATCATTTATTGTCATCGAAAACGAGTAAGTGTGTAAAATTTGAAGAAAATTGATTGAGTAAAAAGCCTTCAAAAATAGGTTTCTAAATTCCATGGATATATATATATATATATATATATATAGAAAGTAAGCTATTAAAAAATAGAATAATACTCCTCGAGACATTTTAAGTAGTTATACACTGAGTTGTGGGTAAAATAATTTAATAAAATATATCTTTTTGAAAAAAAACTAACAAACAATTAAATGTTTGTTTTTATATGAATTTTATTTAGCTTAAAAAATGTGCAGTAAAATATTTATTTTTTGTCATATTTGCAGAACTGTACAATATTAGATTTCTACTTTTGGCGTGAACAAAATCTAGAAAGCTTTTCAATTAAGAAGTTTTCAGGAATATTTTAATTTTTATTTCATGAAAATTAAAAGTTTTTTTTATTATTTTTTATCGAAAAAGCTTCATTTTATATATCCTTTGCGATGAAATTACTCCTATGGTATCAAAATTGAGATCTGTATCCAGTATAAACTTTCTCATGCATGGAAAGAGCAAAACAGGACTTACCATTGATGATTGCTTTAAATCATGTAAAGCTTTATCGATTTTAGGTTTCAAAATCAATTCAGCAGAAATGTATTTTAAACTGTATTTTTCGTTAGCTTTGTTCTCATTTGGATTTTTATTTCACAACATAATATAACGAAATTTTCCCCATTTTCGGTTATTTTATATTGGTCTGAGACTGCAAGTAGAACACACCTGACGATATACATCTACACTTACAATCTTTACACAAATACATATTAAATTCACATTATCACTAATGGCGAACAAAAATAGGAGAAAAACAATAATGTTACCTTAACAAACAATGTCACAGAAAATTACAAATACTAAACACAAAATATTCTTCAAATTACCAAATAATTTCCTTAATAACAAACAATCAACAACTCTGTGGCTTGACACTTCCATATGTTGAGTATGTGAATTAATTTTAATTTTAAAAAATCAATATTATGTATTTTTGTTTTAATTATGGGGTTAAATAAATCTTGTTTACCCTATTTATCTTATTAATTATATTATATA
>MQRK01188845.1:2242-23296 GCA_001938485.1 Girardia tigrina | reverse complement strand
TTCATTCGTAAGAGTAGCTTCTGCCATGTCTACCAGCAAAAATAAAATTATGTAATTATAACACACAAAGAGATATGGTGTCTATATTACGTGTTCTCAAATAGCTGCCGCACCCTGTAATTAGGTAGAACTTGAGATAGGTGAGAAAAAACAACAAAAAACGTAAAGCCAGGCTCCAAAATAATATGATATTTTTGGCTTGTGATTTTTTGATACTATTGATCTTTTTGGATCAAAGTGTTCTCCTTCAATTTATTAAGAATCTTTCCTGTGAGGATTACATTTTAATATCGTGTGTCGCATAAATAGTTGGAAATTTCAAACAAAATTTGCATTTTTCCAAAGTTGAGTAATTACAAACATGTTCAGGCATAATAAAGTTTTTAATACAAATATGCTTTAGAAATTTCCACCATCCGCCTCAAAACACAAAGCACATCTCTCAATAACTGAGTTAACACAATTAGAAAAGAAATTCATTTTGAATAGCAGTTTATAGTTCTTCCACTGAATTATAGTTCTTGGAACACACTTTCATTTTAAGATGGGGCCACAATCCAAAATCTGCTGGTGTCAAATTGGGTGAATATCCTGGCCAAGCAAAGGGAAATCCTCGGCTTATTACAGCATCTTCTCCAAATTCTTGTTTCAAAAACTCTTTGGTGTTCAATGCAGTGTGAGACATTGCCCCATCCTGCTGAAATATGATTGTTGTTGGAGCGTTGTTGAGTTCATAAAATTTTTGAATTTAGAAAATGATCAAATTAATAATTAAACAATTACATTCCGTAAAATATTGTTATACATATGTTAAAATAAGATTTTCAGAAATTTAATGTAAAAATTAATTTATGTAAGAAATGAAATAAATTTTACGGTAGGTTTATTAAAATATTTATGCAAAGATTTATTATAAAGTAAAAAAGTTAATTTCAAATTTGATGAAAATATTTAATTGAAATAAAATCAAAAGTAATATAAAGTTTGATATTTTATTTGTGAAATGAAAGTAAACTAAACTATTTTTTTGTAACTTTTATTTTACACGATTAAATCGAAGTAAATTAAACATGTAATTATATTTTTTTGGAAATTGTAATTGGAATCAAAATATAATTGTAAAACAATTAAATCGACTTAAACGAAAATGTGATTTTAATTTTATTTTGGAAAACGTAATTATTAATGGAAATATAATTTTATTTTTATGTAAAAAAAAGGTAATTTAAAAGTTGTTAAATTAAACGAAATTGCGATTTTAATTTTATTTTCAAAACATTATTTTATTAAATCTAAAAGTAATTTTTAAAAATATTATGAAAACGAAATGAAAAATGCTATTGTATAGAATTGGGAAATTTAATTGAGAAACAGGTAAATTTAAAGATACAATAAAATTGAAATTTAATAAAAGATGCAACAAAATCTTTGTGACAAAATTTTAATAAATTCACTTTATAATTTTTTATTAAAAAAAGTATAGAATTTTAATTCGTAATAAATACAATAACCATATTTATATTTATATCAATTCTTATTTATAATGGTTTGTGTAAAAAGAAAGTGCAAAAGTTCCTCGAAAATATTTGTTTAAAAAAACTTAAATTATGGTAGAAATAAAGTTTTGCGTTAATGACAACTTCTTTTGATCAAGGACCCAATAGTTGTGCTGAACTTTTGTGCTTCTTTAAGTTCGGTTTTACATAATCCTTTAGTATTTGCTGATAGCTCTCAGCTGTCACTGTGGAATTAAAAAAGAAAGGTCTAGTGCACACTCGTGATGAAAATCCCGCCCAGATCATTATTTTCTGGGGATATTGTTTCGCAGGGAAACTGGGATTTGGAGGAGGAAAACTACCTTTTGGTACCCAAATCCTATCCTTCTGCTTATTTAAATAAGCATTGCAGTCGAAGATGGACTCATCAGTGAATAGGATTATGTCCAGGAAATCAGGATCTGCGTCCACTTGTGCGAGGAATTTTTCACAAAATGCATGTCTTTCTTGTTGTGCGTTAGCAGAAACAAAGTGTTAATACTGCTTTTTATATGGGAACATGTTAAGTTTGTGAGTTAAATACGATGGACAGTAGACTTCGATAATTTTTTAACTGACTTGCAGAGTGAACATATTTAACATTTTCATCGTTCTCTTTTCGACCAGGAGCACTTTGTTTATTTAATGAACCTGTTTCCAAGAGGTTCTTCAGCAAATAATCCACTGTTGAATTGGAAAGTTTCTCAGAATTCTTTGTTATGTTTTTCTCTGTGTAATACCCACATATCACTCCTGTAACCGACTATCCTTGCAAGTAATAAGGCTTCACGAGCAGTAATTTATCGCTCAAATGTAGATTCATATTTGTAAGTTCGCCGTAAAAGTAATAACAATGTTTCAACTATTTAAACAAAACTTTACTCTATGCTGAATCTGATAAAAATACAATCGTTTTAAATTTTTTTAATATTTTGAAGTGTAGGTATTATGTTCATATTTTCAACTATTTATGGGACACACGATAAATAAAGTGATTTTAATGTTAATTTATAAATTATCATTTTCAAATTGAAGTTTGAAACTTATATCCCTAAAGAGTGACTCTTAGATTTAATAAATAAACTCAACCGGATTTTTTTGTTTATTTTGGCCGTTTTCTCACATAAGAATAATTTTTTTGAAAAACACATTGAGCAAATGTGAGCTTCCAATTTTTATTTTCATTTTAAAGTTTTTCGGTTATTTATTGGTTTTTCGTGCTTGAATTTATTTTTTTTATTTATTCAAATTTTTTCAACCTTATATGCAACATTAACTTCCATGTTATGATGGACTCCGTTGACCGAGGTTTTATCATTTTACCTTGTCTTACCACTTTTCAAATAACAACTTTCTGATTCAAGGCAGTTATTTAAATAATTATTACTATTGTGTAGAATCGAATAACGTAGGGTTTATGGATGAACTATATGTTTGATTGAGAACAACTTCGAATTTGATTATTTTTAATTATTGTTTTATTTTCCATGATGTGGTTAAAGTTTTTTACAAAAGATTTGAAATCGATTGTCATGTGGATTTTCATAAGATCTCGGACATTATTTTACTTTGTTTTGTTGAGATCTGAAATTGTAATTAAATTATAAAATAAAATATAAGGGACTTAAAATATTTTAAATACAAAATTATAGTGATAATTTCTTGTTTCTCTACCTCCCCATGTTTGAGCAAGCGCTCAGGAATTGAATGAGTTACCTGTAAAGCATTTAAGAAAAAAGAAAATTATTTAAGCATAAATTTGCAGTATAATAAAGTGAGTATTATTTTTATTATTAAATACATTATTTATAATATATTTTAAAATAAAATCACGGTCATTACTATTATTATTAATAAGGCAATTATTATGATAAATATTATAAATATTTTGATTTTCACTGTTGCTATTATTATTATTACTTTTATTATTTGCCATAAACACATTTTCTATCGTTTCCTGGATACCCTTAATTAAGCTGGCGCTCCTGGAGTTTTCGGATAAAGGCGTTTTGGTGCCTCAATTGATTAAAAAATAATAATAAATAAACTCAAAATAATAACAAAAAAATTTATAAAATAATAAAAATAAATATAAAATTTAACAAAAAAGTGGACAATTTTTAATCAACAATATACTTATTTTATAATAATAATATTAAAGAATTTAAATTTTTATGTTCAATAACAGGGACATTTCCTTTTGGTCTATTAGACCAACAAATAGACCAATTCCTGTTAATATTGTGATTAATTATTTATACCTTCTTTTTTTCAATTCTTTATAGTAAATTACTTTCTATGTATTACTTTCTATCCATGGAATTTAGAAACCAATTTTGAAGGCTTTTTACTCAAACAATTTTCTTCTATTTTGGCACACTTCTTCATGCTCAATGACAATAAATGATTATATGAACAATATTCCTGAACAATAATTATTGCAAGATATCTACTTATAAATTATAAGTAGTTTTTATTAATCTTTATTGTGGTTTTTTAATTATTTTTTTATTAAAACTTTTTTGGCAAAGTAGAGTTTTGTCTGCATAAAGAATGGATATAAAAAATTTAATTTTTTGATTTACTAGTTAACTCCTTCAGTTATTAAAAGTTCCATTTAATATATAGATTATATTATTTTTTTCTTTATATTATTTCTTATTTATTGGATAAAAGGGGTTTCATCTGACAGTTTCGACTGCTTATAAAGATATTGAAAAACCTTCTTTATCATCAATATTTACTAAAATAACATTATCGAATCCAATCTAACTCTAAGCACTAATATCCAAAACTGTCCCACCAAGTTAAAACCGTAAAGTAACTCTTATATTTTATTTATCTTCAAACTTTTTATTCTTTTTACGGTCTTTTTTTATTCTTCAGTAAAACTACTGTACGTCATACAATTTTATCAAATAATTTTGATACTTTTTATTTACATCACAATATTAGAAGGGGATTCAGGGTTTCAGAGAATTTTATAAGTTAATTGTAACTAAGTTCCCTTCTACTAAACTATAAAATCATCTGTCACTTACAATCGATTTTCTTAATTTTTAACACTGAATGTTGCAACTGCTTTAATATCAAACAAATCTGTCAAATACTAATAACTCTCTCTGATTATTTTAACTCGAAATTTCATGAAAGAAGACAAATGTTTCCAATCAAAAGAGAATTTCTGAAACTTTAACGAAACAGCTCTTAAACTACGAAAAGAACAAACTTTTGACGGAACTTAGTGGTTTTACAAGTGCTTTGATGAGGAAGTCAATTCATCCCTCATGACAGCATTAACACAACTGACATTCTTCCATATTCTTAAAATATCTATCATACTAAGAACACATAAATTGTTACCAACGCTATAAGTAACCTTTGTTTTTAGATATTGTTTAAGATATTAAAGCACAGAAATTGGCCAACTTTAGTTTAAAATGCAATGGTAGGCTTCTTGTGAGGTTTAAATTAGAGAGGTTTTACATTTGATTTGGCTTTACATTTGACATATAGAAAGTGTTGTTATTTATTTACTATCAACTTTTCAGATAAATAATGTTTAAATGCATAGTCGCCTAATGTCATGATTTCTTTTCTTGGATTCTTTATCTTTTTTTTAATCAATTATTTTTACTTTTAAAACTTTTTTTCATTTTATATTATTCAAAAGTTTATAATTGCACAACCAAAAACAATTATTCTTCTTGAAATTAGATGTTGGGTTCCTTCTTTAAAAACCCTTCTAAGTAGATGGCCAGTAATAATTTAATAATCAAGAAATAAGGTTGACAGATGCTTTCGTCATTGTTGAAAATTAATTGATATATTATAGATATAAAAACTATTTTGTTTATTTATATTATTGAATTTTGAGATTTATTTTAACTTTTCATTTTTTTAAAAAAGAATAATCTTTTCTTTCAATTTGATCTAAATGAGGGTAAGAATTACTGACAAAAATTTACAATTTGTATTGAAATTTACTTCTGAGTATTGAAATTTTTACTGTATAAGTTGTAATATGTAAATGTACTTAAACTGTACAATATTATATTCTTCAACACTCTACACAAAATTTTGGGTTTTATCTCTAACTCTTAACAACCTTTGCTTAAGAGCCGAGATTAACTTTAGAGACTTTATATACACGATGTTTATGATGTTTAGGTTTGGAAATGTCTTGAAAGTTTTTTTTTGTTTTGAAATTTATTTAGTGAACTTTTAATACGTTCCACCTTCAATGCCAAGAACGGCTAAATCTTGGAACAGAAAGTCAATTATACCTTTACTTATTTTCCATTTATAAAAACATTAAAATTAAATTTCAATTCATATATATATATATATAATATATAATTTATAATTTATCATTTTTTATACTATTTTTTTCATTTATTTTATAATATTTAGTGTCGCCAAAAATTGTTTGTTTCTTAGACAGATAAATATAACTTTATATCAAATATTTATTGATTTATAATTTTATACATTTTTTATTTCTGTTCATTATCACATAATAAATTATTTTGTCAAAAATGTATCGATAAATTAAAAAAAAGATTAAATCTATTAAGGTTAATTATTTCAACATTTAAAGAATATTTAAATATTATAATTATAAATGAATAATATTATTATGAGTTGAAAAGAATAAAATACGTGAAAATACAAAAACCAGTAGAATGATAACAACAACCTAAATCGTATTATCTACTTGACAAAATGGAAATTATTAGAATTAAAATTATTATTATTTAGAACCACAAAACAGTATGACTTAATCTGATATTGTACTAAAGGTTTACAACTTCCCATTTAACCCTTTCCAGTTCAAATTATTATTTTTGAAAAAAAAATTTTTTATTGTTGTTTTAGAAACAAGTGAGAATCGCGCTTTTGTGCATTCTAATATATGTAGTGTCATCTATGAGACTTTTTAGAAACTATTACTATGTGTAAAATTTAAATTGGGTAAATTAATTTAAAAAATTAATTAATTTAAAAAAATAAACTGTAATTTAATTTTTCAAATATGTTGCCATATGGCAAAAATGGGCTGGAAAAGGTTAAAACAAGTAAGATATAAAAAATACTTTTTAAAAATCACGTTTTTTTGATGATCTATGTTTTTGTTAAACAAATCATTTGTAATTTCATAAAACAATTATTGTTTCGGTCCACTACGGAACATATCGACAATCATAATTTTTGGCCCTAAAGAGGACCATTTTTTCTACAAAAATTATTTTTAACTTCTTCCATTCCTTAATTGCTTTATTTGGCGCTATAATCGGAAGACGACGATGGAATTCCTAGATCATATGTTGGTCCATCGGATGCCACTCTTCAGTCCTCGTCAGTATTTATTTCGGCTCGACTTCTCAACAGTATTTCCATTCTTCTGAGACAGCATAATTAATTGGACGTTTGTCATCAGACCAATTGTAGCATAACTGTTTTCGATATAAAATATTCCATTTAATTTATTTAATTTAGCATTTTCCTTTTGATTAATTAGATTTAAACTCAGAAATAAGTTTTCGATATCAAAATAATTTTTGCTTATTTTTTTTTTAAATAATTGCTTATAGCACTTATAGCAATATCTTATTCTTTTTAAATTTAATTTCAATTTCTCTGATCACAACATTCAAACAAGAACACTTAAATTAAACATTCAAATATATATTTATGTAAACAAAGGCCATTTTTGATTATTAAATTTATTTCCAAATCAAATGCATTTCACCATTAGGAATCTTCAGTGCAATTAAATAGTGATTAATTAATATTTATATAGTTAAAAAATACTACATCATAAGTCTCAAAAAACATGCTTTTTTATTAAAAAAAATATATTTTAATGATATTTAAAATATTTTTATCAAAATATTTTAAAACTTTGATACGATTAGATGAGTCACCTTGCACGTTTAAGCATGGTTTATGATTTTTTATTAACAATGCTTGGACTATATTCCTTTTATATTTTGTGTCAAAATTATTCAAAATCTTAATAATGATCCATAAGATAAACCCATAATAATTTAGTATCATAATAAATAACTTTGGTGACACAATTTTTGAATTTTATGAAATAAATTTTTTTGTCGAACATGTTTGTTTTTTTTAATTATTTAAAGTTAAAAAAACGGTACCTAGACATTACATAAAATTTATTACACATAAAATTAATTTAGCATAACGTTTATTTAGTATCAATTTGCATAAAATTTATTAAGCATAAAATTTAATTCTAAATAAATTAATTCAATAAAGAAAAAATTTATTTAGCATCAATTTACATAAAATTTGATTCTGGTGCTTATGATACCAATCAGCGGCGTAGCCAGGATTGCTGAGAAGGGGTGGAAAAAAATTCCTGAAAAATCTAGCAATCTTAAATATAAACTTGGTGGCAAAAATAACAAGAATGAAATAAAATTTATTTATTTTTATTTCTTTATAATTACATGTCCAGCCGACGCTTTCCTTTGCGGAACTCGTGAATAAAATCTTCAAACGATACTTCTTTGTCACGGTGAATGCTTAAAAACATTATTCCATTGAGTCTTTCCTCTCCTGTCGTATTTCTGTCATCGGTTTTGAGTTGTTTCATCTTATTTTTTGTTTTAATTTTTTCAGGGGTGGGGGATTCTCCCGATTTTAACTCTCTAAACTTAAATGATCCTTAAGCTCCTTAAACGTTCCTCGGACCTCCTTTTTTCTCCCCGATTAAAATCCAATCAAGGGCTTCTATATTAATCTTTGTTTTCAGCCTCGCCAGTAGGGCCGAAAACGTGGATTAAAATGGGAACGCCCAATTGGATTTTAATTGGGGGAAAACGAGAGGTCCCGTTCCTCTAAGTTTTGTTTTTCGTAATATTTTTTTAAACAATTTTTAGGGCATTTTATCAGGGGGGGGTGGAAATCCACCCAATCACCCCCCTGGCTACGCCCCTGATACCAATAGAGTAATCATATTCTACTCTGATATTGGTTTAAGATCTTTGTGCACAAGTACCCAAATCTTTGCTGATGGGACTTTTGATACAATTCCCAGAATTTTTTTCCAGCTGTACACTATACACGGTGATGTTTTCGGTTATACCTTCCCTTGTGTTTATGTTCTTTGCTTGAGAAAGACAAGAGTTGTGTATACAAGAATAATTAATCACTTAAAGGAGGCTTCTATAAACTTGTCCGATCATATAATGAATTTAAAAATCCTGGTATGACAAAGGTCTACTTGAATAGAATAGGAAGATTGTTGAAGAACAACATTGCTTATATCCCAGAGCAAAATGATTACCAACCTAGTTGAATTTTATTGAAAATATTGATTTTATGTGTAATAAATTTTATGTAAATTGATGCTAAATAATTTTTTTCTTTATTGATTTAATTTATTTTGAATTAAATTTTATGTTTAATAAATTTTATGTAAATTGATGCTAAATAGATTTTATGCTACATTAATTTTATGTGTAATAAATTTTATGACTAATAAATTTTTATGTGTAATAAATTTTAGGTGAAATAAATTTTATGTGTAATGTCTAGGTACCAAGATTTGGGTACTTCTCCACAAAGATCTTAAACCAATATCAGAGTAGAATATGATTACTCTGTTGACATCATAAGCACCAGATCAAATTTTATGTAAATTGATGCTAAATAATTTTTTTCTTTATTGAATTAATTAATTATCAAATTATGCGAAATTTACTATTTATGTCCTTCTCTATCTTCCAATAATAGAATTCACTAGATATAAAGAGGTATAATTCTAAAGAAGTTTGTTTCAAATAAAAGCATGATATCGATTTACATAAGCTACACTAAATCTCATTACTGGTCGATTCGATTTTAATCTTATTGACTTTACCGAACAATTTACAAATAACCATATCAACTCAGAGAAACACACGTAAAAAATGTAATAGTGAACTTGAGTTTTTTTAGTGTGACTAAATAAATTAACATAGGTTTTAATTTCACTAAGTGTTTTATTTTATTAAATTCATTAAAATTTTTATTGCAACATCAATTTTTGTCAGTGCGATGATTTCAGACGTCGAATATAGCAGTGTTATCAAGTTTTTTGTGTTGCAGAAGAAGACGGGGTATAAAATCTACGATATTTTGCAGTCAACTTACATACATGGCTCCCCATCTCTGATAATTGTTAAATATTGGGTCAGAGAGTTTAAAGGTTGTCGTAACTCCATTTTTGATCAAGAAAATTTAGGTTAGTCTCAAGAATGTTTTGACTCAGTTGATGAAAATTTTGAGAAGATAGTCTAAGAAGAGCGTTGAATTAACATGAAAATACTGTCAAGGAAGCTTAACATCAGTGTTGGTACAACCTTCGCCAAATTAAAATTTATTGGTATCAGAAAATTGTGCGCCAAATTAGTATCCCATTTCTTGAATGGAAAAATTATTCAATACTCTTGGAGTGTAGTAGGAATAATATGAACCTGTGAAATCAGCATAGTAAGACTTTTTTGTAAAATTTAATTACGGAAGAGGAAACCGCACTCAGTATGTGTTTTCTGTAAGCAAAGCGTGAATCAGCATAGTAGAAACTGTCGAGAGAGAAGACTTCTTTGAAGATGTGAATTATGGCAAGTCATATACCAGCGATTATGCTTTCCATTTTCTGGTATCATAAAGGTGTTATTCTCAAACATTTCGCAGATAAAGGCATCATCATTAAAGCTGGATTTAACAGCAAACTCATGGTAGCCACCACAAAAAATAGACGGAAGCAGAAGAAAAAGTCACTATGGTTTCTCCACAACTATACACCAGTGCACACAGTAGGAATTTCTCAGGCCACAATTGAAGGTACTGGACTAATGCTTGTTGATCATCAGCCGTACGACCAGGATTTGATAATAAGCAATTTATACCTCTTCAGACATCTAAAAAAGCATTTGAGAGACATTCAGTTTGGATCAAAAGTCGATTTGAAAGTTGCGGTGGAGGATTTCTTCACTGCATGCGTTCAACTAGTTAACATTTTGTTATCTATTATAGATGCAAACTGATACATACTGATGAGTATAAATAATTACAGATAGCATAATCGAGCCTTAACGAAATTTGATCACTGACCCTTATCAACGTTGGCATTTTCCCCGTTCTATGGTTTTCGTCAAAATGATTCAGATTTGTCAAACAAACTTTTTTTGACCTAACCTTTAAACTGCCTCATCTTTCCGAATAAGTAATTCCCCCTAATTTTTGGATTAAACACATATATCTGTCTATCATCCACGTACCAATTTAAAAATCCATTTTTCCTAATTTTATATAAAAAATAAACCATTTCAATAATTAATATGTTGAATTAATAAATAATATAAATTTAATATCAGAATGAAAAAATTATAGAAAAAATTTATATCTGTCTCTATTTTCAATTAATATGAGTATAACAAATTTGAAAAATTTTATTAAACTTTGTTTTCAAAAAAACAAAAAAAATAATTTCATTCCAAAATTAATTTTAAAAATTTATTAATTGTTACTTAAGTTTTAAATTTTCGAGTAAAGGAAAAAAAATAAATTGATAAATAAATTTTATTTCATAAATATTTTATTAATTCAATATAAATGTTAATTAATAATTTTAATTTTTCGTTTTTTTCGATTTTCTTTTTGAATAACAAATACCGAAACATAAATATTTTATTAACGAAAATGTCCTTACTGACCCCTAATTTATTTACTGTCATTCTTACAACTTTTTAAATATTTGCATTTCTATTTTCACCGAAAATATCAATTTATCTCCAACAATTTAATTCTCGTTTTTTTCTAGTAATTTTTTAATTTATAAATTTGTAATCCATCCATCATCATTTGATGAGAGACAGAAATTTCAAAATTATTTGAATAAAAATATAAATTATATTTTTTTTATTAATTTTGAGAGTTTTTTTAAATGGAATTTTTAAGTGAACAGAATTGTAAATTCAATTTAAATTAAATGAGACATGCTTTAGTGAATAAATTGTGTTTGATTTAATTTTCGAAAATAAATTCTAGATAATTTATTTATATTTTTTTCTATTAGAAATGGATGTAAAACTCATAAATATAAATTTAATTAGTAATATAAAAATTGAATTGGAAAAATGAAACCCAATAAATTTATTTTAATAGAAAATTTATTGAAATAATGTTCATTTTTTCTGATATTATTTAGTTTGATTTTAGGGTGGTAAAATTATAATTAATATTATTTATGAAGAATTTAATACAATTATATTTATAGATATTTTAATAATGATTATTGTGAGAGTAAATGATGATAAATTGAGTAACAATTAATTAGTTGTTGTTTTAATAATTGGAAAATTATGCGGGAAATTTGAGTCGAGCTGAAGAATTGTTGAGTGAAATAAATTTTCATTTGTTATCAAACTTTTTTTTTGATTTTGTCGCTGCAAAAAAGTGACTGTAAGATAGCTAAAAGATTAACTGAATGTCTTTGAACTGCCTTAACTAAAGTAAATAAATAATTTTATTAATGATAGTTAAAGTAAGAAGATTAACACAGTGAATTTATGTTCTTACTTTTATGTTATATAAATAGGAAATTTAACAAGAATTATATGATAATTATATTGTTACGAACAAATAAGACACTGAGAAAAAATGATAGTTCGAGTTGATCATAGAAAACGAGGAAGTCTGTCAGGTAGAGGGTGAAACGTAAATAATCAGTAATCACAAACGACATAACGAACTGGTCAGATCGAGTCTGGTGCTGTTACATGCGGCTCGGCGGAGAACCACCAAGAGTCACGCACGGGACCATCCGATGACGCGTCGGCCGGTGGTCACTGGACCCGATCGGTACAAAACCACCGATGGACCGACATGCTGATCTTTCAAGGTATCGAGTCCCGGCATATTAAAGAGATATAGTAATTCATTATTTATAGTAATTCGGAATTTTAAAATGGCTAGAAGAGAATTATTACAAATTACGACGTCAACCATTTCAAATATACATGCAAAAAACTTTTCAATAAGAATATTGGCTAAGATGCTTTAAATTCCTAAATCTACAGTCCATGATAACATAATAAAGATATAATCAAAAAATAAGACTGAAAATATCGGAAGAACGGAAAGGTTTAAAATTACGGTATCTCAAGATGACAGGCAGTTTGTCAAAACAATCAAGGAAAACAGGTTTAAATCTTCAGAAGAAATTGAAAGTATTTGGATTTCAGAAATAAAGAAGAACGTTTCTAATAGTACATGTAAAAGAAGAATCAACAAAATTGGTTATAAAAATTATAAAGTTAGTTTAAATTTTATTTATCATTTATTTTAATATATTATTTTTTGTCTAAGTTAAACAAAAATTATTTTTAACAAAAAAAGCAAAAGATATCGAGACTAAAATTGCCAAAAAATACATAAAACATGTTCTTCGATACAATGGCGGAAGGTTATACTAAGTAATGAATCCAGATTTGAAATCAGCCTATAAGATAACAGTACTTACATAATTCGTAATTCTGAAGAATCATTCAGTTCAGACTGTCTGGAGCGAAAGATTCAATTTCCAGAATCAGTTATGGTTTTGAGTCTCATGACCAACCAAGATGTGGAAAATTTACATATCATCGATGGTAATGTAAACCTTGCCCGTTATCAAGAAATTTTGAGTGAAAATCTGTTACCGTTTATGTAATCAGGCCACAATTTACAAAATTATATTTGTCAACAGGATGGAACCAGTTATCACACTGCAAAATCAAGCAAGTGTTTGTTCAAAAATAATTACATCTCTGTACTAGATTGGTCTTCATGAAGTCCAGATTTAAACCCCATTGAAAATTTGTAGGCTATTATGAAATCAAAATTAAAAGTTAATCAACCAAAACTACGTTCGATTTGATGGAAAGATTAAGCATCAGTAGTGAAACTTGTTTTAATCATACAACTACTATGAAGAAACGGATAAAAGCCATTCTTGAAGCAAAAGGAGATGTTACACTGTACTAACTACTGTTTATAAAAAACATATAAGCTATCAGTGACTTTTGAACTAATATTAATTGTTTTCAGATTGTGTTAATTATTCAAGAAAAATTATACAAAACAAACTATAAATTGTCATTGTCGATTTCTTTATGAGTTTTCTTATAGATTGAGCATAATTTATGATCAAGATCGTAACTGAAGTTACGATTTCATGGTTGTGGAATATTTATCAAGAATCATCAAAGCTTTTTGCATTAGGTAGAAGTGTTCTGATGGTTGTCGTTTACCTCTATGGAATATATAATGACTTAAATAACATTAACACTTTTATTAATGTATTCTATATTGTTCACAGTATCAATTTAGATTAATATCATGGCTATGTTAGGCAAAGATGACTGATATCCATACCTAAATATCCGTTTCTATCTAATTTCTTTGTGATAAGTCAAACATGATTTAATGGAACAATTAAAGTGGTTAAATACGTGGAACAATATATTGTCGTCAAGTATTTGTAGTACTAAAGTCAAAGTTTATTAATAAAACTTCAATATGGATTTTTATGTCATTAATCAAAGTATGTACCCATATTATTGACACCGTTTTGTTATTTGAGCGCAAGCTTCTTGAAGCTATTTAAATAAAGATTTGGTGGGCCAGAATCTATTAATTCCTGGTACGCCATTTTTAAGTCATATTCGGAATTGATTTTTTTTCTACCAAAAAGTTTTTCAAATAGAGGAAGACAAGGAGTTCGTTGAAGCTAGATCTAGTGAGTATAGAACAAGGATCCAAACGCTTTTATTTTTCTGCTTTTCATTCAACTCATGTGGAATCATCTTAACAAACTTTTTCCCTTAACCAATTCGCTATGTAACAACAAACGTTAGCGATAAATCATGAGCACTTTGTGTTGAATTAGATTCCACGGTTACCTTCAGTTTCTCATTGTCTACCTGCGTTGCTGGGCGACCCCAAGACTAATTATCAGGGCCTTTTTTTAAGGGGGGCTTGCGCCCCCAAGTGACCGAAAATACCTCTCAGTCCAAGGCAAAAGTGTGGACTGGGGGAAATTTTTATAAATCCATTTTTAAAACTACCTTTATATTTTTTGTGATCATAACATGATGCTTTTGCAAAAACAGAAGATTTAAACTTCGCTGTTATAACAGATTACTCAATCACAAATACACACATTGGCTCCTTCGCAACAGAAAAATCCACTCTCAGCACTTCTCGCAATACTATGAAATGGTACTAGCACAGTAAAGTGAATGTAAAATGGTAAGTAGAAAATACGAATGACTGCTTTGAAGCATATGTATGTTAGCATATACTAAAGGGAAGTGTAAAACACAATATGTGAAATGTAGAATGTGTTAAAAGTTTGTGAATGCAGCTTCCAAGTTTGCTCACAATTGCACTGTTTACTTGCTTTATGGCTGACGTGCAGATACAACTGTAAAACGTTGCCATAGATCGCCTTGACTCAATCTTCCATAAGGCAGTACTGTGATATGGAGATTTAGAATTACAGTGGAAAATTAAGTCTTCTTTTCATCCTTGGCTGAAATGTTAGAAAAAGTACCGTGAATAAGTTGTGGAGTTTCTTATCTAACTCGCCGAGGACGTTTATAATAACAGCCTGATAAGCACTCTTTCTGCTAACAGCTTGCCCTCAAGGTATCTCACTCAAGTAAACATGTCCAAAATTATTAACAGTTTTTGCGAGAATGAAGTTATTGCGGGACGGGTCTTTGTGTATAACCGCGTCCGCAATGCTGTTGACTTGATCGAGTTCAACGCATTCGTTAGCTACCGGATGACCGGCATCTAATTTTTACAACCAATTACACTATAACAGTTTATGTTTAACCTGACTTGTCCCAGATGTAATTTTTATCTACCTAACAGTCGATTTATTCAATCGCCAGGTCGATCGCTCCGTCTCGCTAGTCTTTTCTATGTAGTATTAAATGAGAATGAGAATTTTCGATAAACGTTTATTTATACACGATGTAGTATCAAATTGATCCTTCATTTTTTATGAATCTTGAATTTTATGAATTTTAATTTAATTTTAAATTTTTTTTATTAATTGTCAATGTAGTTTTAGATTTATATTAATTTATTAATTTAGTTTTTGAGTTTTAAATATTTTTTTAATGTTGTGGAGTTGCTGTATACGATAGAAATGAATTCCCCATTGGAGGAATTTCAACCTCCCTCATTGACATTACATTAGAAAGACCTAAACTGCTATCGAGAAAGGCTACTCATAGTTACTGGAGAAGTTCAGAAGGAACTCACTCGTGAGCTACATGATTGTGTTGCTTACGTAGTACAAGTTGATAGAAGCGTTAATCTGCAAATGGTGGATTACAAGTAAGTCTCTGCAAGAATAGTAACAAAAGAGCGTGAAGTAAAGAACGTCTTCGAAGTCTTCAACGAGCCGCAATAGATTGGACCCCTTGGACTGATGTAAGCCACTAAACCATAGTTGCACCAACTTTCAAACTGATTGGTGTTACAACAAATGACGAAAGCGCTAATACAGGATTAACAACGGAGCTCTGAAAGCTTATGAATAACTATTTACATAATGATCTATTGGCGCTCTGGTGTTCTGTTCACAAAAGTGACCTAGTTTTTAAAAGCACTGTAGAAGGCGATTCGGAGCTGCGTATCTAGATTAAAAATGCCAAGTATTTAGCTACCTTCATTAGGAATTCTAAAAAGACAGCTAAACTCCTGCATCAATTTCAACCAACGGTGAATCATTTCCCTGCTCATTATGAAGTTCGATTTGCGAAGCATATAGTCAACCTTTTAACGGCCATTCGTCATAAACTTTACGTCTGCAAGGAAGTTTCTAAGTTTTCAGAAGTGAGAGGCGAATCGAAAACAGAGAGAGTAACAGCACGGGGATATTTGAAGATGTGGCCATATGAATCGCATCAAGTTTCGCTTAACGGTCTCATAGTTGATGTTTTGAAAATATTTCGTGATTTTCAAAAGCAGCTACAGCGAGATGACCTGATTTTACCAATGATAATAAGCAATACTGAGTCGGCACTATTAAGTACACAGATTTGACTTTTCGTATTTTTATTTACACAACAATGTGGATTGTCCTCAAGACAATCTTTGTCAAAGCTTTCGTACGAGTGTATGCTAAACTAAATTGATTAATGATTAATTGATTAATTAATTCTTATTATTTTTTAGCAAATTGAGAAATAAATAATTTATTAAAATATTCACTCAAAACTTATTGGATAAAAATTAAAATGATATATAATTATTTAAAAAATATTAATTTGATTTATTTAATAAAAATTGTAAAAATTATTTAACTTATTTAAAATTTTAAAATTATTTGAAATTAAAAATAAATTTAAACATTACATATTTTTCGATAATAAGAATTAAAATATTAATCATCCATCTGGGTAGGAGAGACCCAATTCCAAATCAACATACAGCATTCAAACACAAAACATCAAACATTTAAAATATTCCTCACAGGCACTTCACAAATTAGACCTTATATCCAGGGCCCCTATCCTGGTGGAGAGGAAAAGAAACTACAGCCCCAGGAAACAGAGACTCATTTTAAGAGCTGTGAACACGAATTTGCCAACGATAAGAAATCATGATGTGGTGTTCCTCGAAATTGGATAATCAGCACAGAATTATCTTGGAGAGCGGTTTGATGTGGAATTAGAAGAAGTTGTTCAAGGTACATTAACTCTTTTGCAAACAGCAGGACTCGAAACACTTATCAATGCAGGAGTAAAAATATCATGAAATTTGTTTTCAGAAGATATCCAGCGCTTTGCAGATGACTGTGTTAAGCAATGGCTAATAAATGCTTTACCCTAATTGAAGTTGAAAACCTTTCTGCAGCGCTGCAGCGGTGTACTTTTGAAAGTAATATTGTCTTCGGTAACACCCACTCTTCACAGCATACTTCCTGACAGGCTTATTTCTTTAAACAACTTGAACGTTTCAGCCCATCAGATGAGCACCTCTGCAGAGACAGCCAACTCTCGCATGATCATCGCAATGAATTGAAAGGGGACCTGCAGATTTGATCCTCGCAGTGCTGTGGTAGAATAATGTTGAGTGAAAGAAAGACGAGAAAGAAACACAACCCTGGATATTTATTCAGAAAACGACTTTTTTGCGAATTCTATTTTTAAAAGTACCATGTATTGAAGTGTTATGTAATATAATTCGTGTTGAACTGATCATAAAATGTTATGGTCAACTGACAAGAGTATTTTCTTTTAAATCTAAGAACACTGGATAGACAAAACTGTTAGGAATAGGAAAATTCATTATAAAAATCAATGTAAAATAAATATTTTCATCCAAGATAAAAAGTTACCGTATTTCGACACATGATCATTCCAGATTGCTTGTGCCCCCCAGTGAAAATTTCTTTAAAAAAAGACCCGGCTAATTATAGAGAACAAAATTACCTTTCACGAATTTATTGAACCAATTTGATACTGTCTGCTGCGTAGTAGCATTGTATTTGAATACCCTATTGATGTTTCGTATGGTTTCTTATGCTGATTCCACGTAGGAACTCGTACTTCGTAATAGTTCAAATTTCTGTCTCATTTTTTAAAATACTGATTATTAAAACAAGTTATCAATAATTTTAATTAAAATTTATCGATGCATTCAATAGCCAAGATATATAACAATCAAACAAAAAACTGAATGTCAAAATGTTAAATCATTGTCAAATTATAACTATTTGAATTTATTTTAATCATGTCTACAAATGTCATACTTGACAACATAATGTAAAATAAAATGTAAAACGCTAATATTTCCTTAAAAATATTAACCGAAATAATATTTGGAGATCGCATGATCTTTCGAAAATAAAAATTCAATTCTATTAATTTTAATAAAGTCTCAAAGTCGATTTAAATGTTAATTTAGATTTTTGTGAGATTTTCATAAAATATAAAATATAAATAAAATGATTAATTATTATTTTATTTTTTTAGTTGAGAATTGACATGGATCAATCCAGTCCGACTCTCGGTGATTATTTTGATATCGTCATTCACAATAAAGAATCTTTTCCTTTTAATAATTATGAAAAGTATCTTTATAGAAGAATAGAACCGGGAAAGTATATGTATACGTTTACCGCAAAGTCTGTGGCAAACCATATAAATACAAATAGAAATCCTTGTGAAGATAGAAATGTCTATTTGATGGGCAGAAATTTCAGCTATGACCAAACAGTTTGTCAATGGAGGCATGTCTGTCTCAGTCTTAATAAATATTGCAACTGCTCTTGCGAGTTAGATGTTCTAGGAATCATTCGGTCTCCCTGTTCTGATAAATGTTTGCAAAAGTTCTCAAGAGCTTTGGTTAACACTTCCATCTGTCCTCAAGCTTGCCATAAAACCAAATATGCCGATCTGAATGTTGTTGTAATGGATTCTGGGTCTCCCAACAGATCCGTGATTGATATTGTTATGAGCAATTTAGTTTCTATGGCAACTGAAGAGCCGATTTACACTTTGACAAAAATGTTTAGTGAAATAGGTGGACTATCCTCATTATTGTTTGGAGTCAGTTGTATAATAATTTTTGAATTGCTAGAAAAATTACTTTATTCTCTGAGTTTTGTTAAGCCGACATTAAAACCAAAGCGAAAACGTCAGTCTCAATATGAAAACGATAATCAAAATTCACTTCACATAGATTGCACATTCTGTGACTTAAACGTTGGTCAGTTTTACCCAATAGATATTTTAATTGATAATTCATGTTATTCTAGTTTGTTACTTGATTGCTCTTCCTCATTTAATCCAATTAGTTTTGCCTAAATTCATGGGTTCGACATTCTATCCAAGAGCTTTGATGGTGATAAAAATTAGATTTTTATAGAATAGTTTATTGGTGAACAATATCAATAAAATAGTTTCAAATATTTTATATATTTTTTTAATTGAATAAGTGAATAAAATAAAGTTATTTGACATTTATTCTCTCATTATTCTCTTAGGTAAAATCGTTTACAGGATCATAAACAGTTAAATAAACAGTTATTAGCTTACTTTCTACATATATAAGTATATATATATGGAATTTAGAAATCTATTTTTGAAAGCCTTTTACTTAATCAATTTTCCCCAAATTTTGCGCATTTACTCATTCTCTATGACCATAAATCATTATGTGAAAATTTGATCACAAAAAACTTTTAAAAGTCTTAAAATGGGAAAAAACGGAAAATTTGGAGTTCCTGAACAATATTAATTGAAAAAGATCTGCTTATAAATTATAAGTAGTTTATATTAATTTTTATTGTGTTTATTTAATTAAAATTTTTATAAATGTTAAATTTGTTTTCAAAGTAGAGTTCTATCTGCATGAAGAATGGATATGAAAAATTTAATTTTTTGATTTACAAGTTTCCATTCTTTATATTAGCTTACTTTCTAGATATGTATCCATGGAATTTAGAAACTTATTTTTGAAGGCTTTTTACTCCATCAATTTTCTCCAATCTTTGCACACTCACTCATTCTCGATGACAATAAATGATTATGTGAAAATTTGATCGAAAAAACTTTTTAAGGTCCCAAAATGGGAAAAACGGAAAATTTGGAGTTCTTGAACAATATTAATTGAAAAAGATCTACTTATAAATTATAAATAGTTTATATTAATTTTTTATTGTGTTTTTTAAATTATTTTTTTAATTAAAACTTTGTTGACAAAGTAGAGTTCGGTCTTCATAAAGAAAGGATATAAAAATTTTAATTTTTTGATTTATTAGTTTCTTCATATTACACCTTTAAATTTAACAAACAATACTACATAAATGTGAGGTATTGCAAGTCGAGAACAGGGTCAAAGAGCATATGTATGTTGGATTGACAGTTTATTTGGAATTATATTATAGTGTATAATTATAGTGTATAATTATGCTTACTACCAATAAATGAGACATTGTATTTGATTTGAGTTATCAAAATATTGAAAAGTAAAGATCTATTGAAATTACATAAAATATACTATTGTTCTTTTAATTTTTACTCTGAAATATTAGCTTTCTTAGAAAAATTTGTTGTTCCAACAAAAAATACTGATAAAAAGAAGTTTTATACGAAGCTCGTAGGATGTTAGATTTAATAATACCTGAAAATGAAAATTCAAAGAACTAAAAATCAGCATGTAGACAATGAAGATTTTGTAAAATAGCCTACAGAGAGTAGGGGAAAAATGTATGTTCGGGACCACCCCCCCGGGGGGGGGTCTCGGTTGCCATGGCAACGGTCGCGGTTACCATGGCAACGGTCGCGATCACCTTAGCAACGGTCGCGGTTACCATGGCTACGGTCGCGATCACCTTGGCAACGTTTCCGATTGGCCGCCGGGTCCCTAGCAACGGTCGCGATCACCTTAGAAACGCTTCTGATTGGCCGACGGTTCCCTAGCAACGGTCGCGATCGCC
>MQRK01188844.1:9931-21091 GCA_001938485.1 Girardia tigrina | reverse complement strand
AAATATAATAAAATAAAATGTAATAAAATAAATAATTTGCAAAAAGAATTATTGAAATCAAACAAATATTTTTGAAGTTATCGCAATTTTTCTAGAGGTCTACGTTAGCGCGAAATTAATCGAAAAATCACCCGTTACCAGCACTAGTACGCGGCCGAAAACTGCCCGATCACAATGTGTTAATATGTTAATGAATGAAATGATTATTTAGAAACTAATAAAAATATCGATTATATTTCTTAACTGATTATATTTTAATTTTTTGTTCTATCCAACTTGAAAATAAATATGTCGAGTACAAATCAATCTCAATATGTTTACAATGGTTTGAGAGTTACGAATTCAGAGACAAATCCAACACTCGAATGTCCGTTTGTTGGTCGAGACTTTAATGTTGTAACTTATCTGGAAAAATACAATAATGAAGGTCCTGAGAGAGCACTCAAAATGAGATATCGACAATGCGGCAGAGTAACATACTCAGATATTGAAATTGGACATCTCGAAGAAGATCGATTTAATTTAAGTGAATGGAAACCCGCCATCGTTAGGCCGAAAATTATGAATTGGCGTTTGATTAGTAACAAATGGGGGGTCGAATTCTTATTGGCCAGAATGCTGACAGATGTCCCCATCGGAAAATTTGAGAGTTTTCAACACTGATATGTAATAAAATTATTTTTCCGTTTATTTGACGTTATTAGACGTAATTTTACAGCATTAGAAAACATCTAGGGTTTTGCAATTGTTTTAATATTTAACCGAAATTAATAATTACCCTCAGTTTTTAAAATGAATGGGATAAATAATAGCAAAAAAACGGTTAAAAAGAAAGTTAATATCTCTTATAGATAAAATCTAAATATAACATCATTTAAAGGACGGAAAAAATATCATATATTTCAAGATCTTTAAATCTGAATGAATCTATAATACGAAATTTAATAAAAAAAATGGCAACTATCGCTGACAGTTGTCCCCTAGGTGCCGAGGGTATGACTCGTACACGAAACATTACTGTAGTTAAAATGGAACAAGCTCTGATGATCTGGCTGGAAAACTGTAAAACCAAAAAGATACATGTCTGTAAAAGTCTTATCAAACAAAAACAATTAAAATTTATGAGAATTTTAAAAAACTACCGTATTTTCACGCATATAACCTGTATAATTCTTTCTTCGCCAGTAGCATTTTAGGTAGGTAAAATCACACAGTAACCGTTGATTATCATCGTGTAATGTTAGTTGCTGTCGTGTATATTATTTTTGGGATACACAGCCCACTTTTATACCCTGTTAGTGGCGTGCGGAATAGATAAAATCACACATGACCCGCGGATTATATGCCTGAAAATACGGTAGATAACTTCTCTTTAGAACAAGCCCATACATTTCCTGCGAGGGTAGTTAAAAAGATTAAAAAGAAGGTTTTCTTTACATAATAATAAATTTCAAGGAGAACAGGGTTCAGTTAATGTCATCGATGATCAAAAATTTATGACTACCTAGAATTATTGAAGAAGAGGATTATGTATCAGATCAGATTTTTAATGCTAATGAGACAGTGTAATATTGAAAAAAACTTCCATCTTAAACCCATATTTCAAAAAAAGGAAAGCGCGTTTCAGAATTTAAATCTTCTAAACAACGTATTATTCTTCATGTGCCTAGCAATTTATCTGGTGGTTTGTTGATAAAAAAAACATGATAAATTGTATTTCAACTCCTCGAGCTTTCAAAAATATTAATCTTTTTGAATTACCAGTACTTTGGAGAGAAAATAAAAAAGCAAGGATGATTCAAGATTTATTTAAGGATTGGTTTTATAATTGCTTTATACCTCAAGTGGAGAGTTTTATGATTGAAAAAAATTTAAGTTTTAAAGTTTTGTTGATACTCGATAATGAAAGTAGCCACATCAAAGATTTAAAGCATCCTAATGTGAAAATTGTTTTCTTCCTTCTAACAGAACTTCATTAATACAGTCAGTAGATCGTGGAATCATTCGAACTTTCCAAAATCTACAACAAAAAGAAATGTTTTCGATCCATTTTCAACAGATTAGAAAATAATGAGAATAAAAATCTTCTTCAAGTTTGTAAAGAATTTTCCGTTTTAGATTATTTCCAAGCTTTCTCATTAGCTTGTGCAAAAATAAAATGATCAACACTCAAGGTATGTTGGAAGACACTTCTACCCCAAATGGTTCGAGAGCAAAATGATATTTCAACTGCTCTCATAGAAATAGTAAACATTGGTTCTTCTTTGAGCAACGAAGGATTTGTAGATTTAAATAATGAAGATATAAAAGAGTTACTTCGATTAGTAAATTTAAATGAGGATGAATCGGTAGAATTAGTGGAAGATTTTATTTCAAAGATATTTGTGGAAGAAAACAGTGATAAAGAATCCGTTTCAAATTTCAGTTGTGATGTAGAGAAAAGGCGTGGTTAGGCTAAAACGTTAAAACGTCAAATAATTCAAAATGATCTTTCAATAATACGCAGTGAAAAATATAGAAAGGAATTTCAAAATTTTTTTGCTCCATATAAAAATATTTTGTTAGTTACAAAACAAAACTACTTTTGAACGGAAAGAGGAAAATTTTTAACTTGAAAATGATTCTAGCCAAAATTGAAAAAAAAGAATAAATTGCAATGTGGTTTTTTCTCAAAGGATAATTCCGGAGTTTAATTTCATAAAAATAAAAAAAATGAATGTTGAGTAAAAATTTTTTTCGATTTAATTTTTTTTACAAAAATGTGATTCGGATAAACAAATTGTTTTTTATCACAATTATATTTAGTTTTTTTGAATTGCGTATTGTTAACTATTTTGATAATTATGGATATAGGATTTTAATATATAGATATATTTATAAATATTAATATTTAATTTTTTGGTCAATCAAATTAAATCCAGTTTTGATATTTTGTAATCATTTATATTTTTTTCTTTTTTTAAATAATTTAATTATTTTGGTTTTTTCAATATAATACATTGTCTAGTAAATAAAAACATAAAATCTAAGTATTATATATATATATATATCTCGATGGGCGTAAAAGCTCGACCTGATCCGTCCCGGCAGTAAATATTACCGACATAAAGTTCAGTTGGACTGGTCGCCGGGTCGACTGTTCCGCTTCGGGAGGGATTTGCGGCGGTCCCGACCAAAGTGGGACAAATATCCGCAGCGATGATTTTCTTCGCATTTCGTTTCGTGTGGATTATCGAAAGACTGGTGTTTCCGTCCATTGGCAGAAGAACTGAATCGTTGAATCGGAACACAGTCTAATAGGATTGGTGAATGCATTTTGCAAATTCACAAAAGATGCGATCAGTCGTTGAAGAAACACCGGTTAATGATTCTCGTGGATTTGAATTTTTATTTGTGAAAATCATTTCAGAAAATCTTTCAGTTTAATGTGAAACCAGAACGAACGAATTTGACTTTAAAAGAAATTAAGCCGAAAAAGCATTTTTTTGAAAAGTTTAATTTAATTATTTAAATCATTAAAGCAATATTGTTTTTTCCATTATGGAATAATTTTTACACGAAGATTAACTTTATTTATATTGAAGGCAAGTAAATTTTTTTTGAACGAAAAAAATAAATATTTTACAATGAGTATTTTTGTTATGTTTTTTTTGTAAAATGTTGTGGTACAAAACAATAAGAAATGTTTATGAATGTGATGACGAAAATGAATATTAAAATAATGTTATCTAAATTAATTTTTTTGTTAAAAACATTTCTTAGATTTTATGTTTTTATTTGATAGACAATGTAGTATATTGAATAAGCCAAAACTCAAATTCGTAAATATCTGTTAATCATTTTTTTAAAATTTATAATCAATTTTTATTCATAATCAAAATCTCTAACAGAAAAAAATCCCGACAACAATAATTCAATAAAAAGATTTTGCAAACAATAACTAAATCAACTCAATTTATTTAATTAAATGGAGCATATTTGACTTTTTTATTTCCACTGTTTTTGTTGTACCGGATTATTATACGCTATATGGTCCACATCTTTCCACTCGGTATTCACACCGAAAACTTCTTTTGTTCCATCAGTGTCTATTTTGTATTTAATAATTCGTAGTTAAGAATTTGGATGGAATAGAAAAAATTTAATAATCCAGCTTTAATAAAATGAGTCATAGTGAATCCGCAGTAGTTGCTGAACTCTGAAAGGTTCGCACAAATAATTAATATTCAAGTCCAAAATTGAGTTTGAAACGAATCATTAAAGTTTGCTAATAATCGTAACATTCTATTTGTATCAATGACAATAGAAATGGAAGTTAGGTATAAGAATTAGACCGTAAAATAATTATTCAATTTAATTCTGTACAAAGTAAACAGAATCATATAGAAACAATTGTGGGATATATTGTAAATATTAAACATAAATTCCTTTAAAAAGAGAAATAAAAATTAGATCTGAAATTTCTGATCAAGATAGTGATCTTATGTTATTACCACTGTGAAGGAAAATTCTGAATGCTGTACGTTTCTTGTTAGTATGCTGTTAAGATTAGTTACTCTATTACCCAGATTGGATTGATATGTTATTGATTAATTATCTAATAAAATTATTACACAATGAGATTAATGTTTAAATACTAATAAAACGTTTTGTTATTTGAAATTTTAATAATACTTTTGAGTAATTAATTTACCTTATTAAATTTATGGTTTACCAAAGGTACATAATGAAGGTGTTCCAATGCGTCCGGTATTGATGATGATGACAATATGAGGTTAGGAAATATTTTGGTACCATGTTGAAACTTTCACCAACGTTTTTCATGTCTGGATAGATTTGAATTTGCAGAATTTATATCGAAATTTTATCTAAAAAATACAAATGAAATTGTGAGGAATATTTTAAATTGAATGAATGTGTGAATGTATTGATGAATTATGTTGATTTGAGTATGTTGAAATTAGAATGGTGACTCTCCAACCCAGATGGAAATTGGTATTTTTTGTATATTTACAATGATTGCCTATCCAATCACAATTAAAATAATAATTTGATAACTTTATATTTTTTAAATAAACAATTAAAATTAAGTTTACTATTTCTTTTAAAAAACGAAAAGAAAACCATTTAATTTAAATCCATTTTTAACCATTTTATAAAAATTTTATTATTCTGAGTTTTTATTCAGAAATGGTTAAAATTATTATTTTTTATTTAAGTTTTTAAGAAGTAAATATTTAAAAAAAATTAGAAAAATAGTTTGATTAATCATGATTAAAAATAGATATTAAAAAACCAATTAGAGCGATATCCATCAGTGAAAGATCTTGCGAGAGTTGTAATGACTCCAAATGTGATAGTAATAAAGATGCTAATGAAAATTGTCTTGATGTTCTTAACATGACGATACACGAACACGTGACACTAATTATCAAAGAACCGAAGACTTTCGATGGGTCAGTAGCAAAATTAGAAAACATTCTGATAAGCTTTGAGAAATATTCAAAGATTTTGGGATTTCATGAAGATCAACAAAGATCATTATGAAGATCATTTCATGGTATCAACAAAAGGGAGAAAGGTAATCGTCAACGTATCAAATGATGCAGAGATCAAGTAAGTGAAGAGTGAAGAATAAAAAAAGAAAAAGAACGTCAAAAATGTCAACGAATTTTTATTCGAGTAGATCATCCCTGAATATTAGTGATATAGAAGAGGGTAAAATTATCGCAAATGATGTTTCTAAAAATATATCATGAAAATTAAATGTAATGAAAATTATTGATGATGATTACAATGAAGTAGTATTTGAAAAATGAAAATCGATGATCTTAAACTTGAGAAACTCATCACAAAGTGTTACTGAGAAAAAAGATGGAGAGAATTCTTTAATCGACAATTCAAGAAATGTTTCGAAAAATATTGATGAATATATAATGCCAGAATTTAAATTTGATAAACGAGATTATCTATATCCAAGAAATCTACGAATGGAAGTGTTTATGCTGGAGAAATGAATATAACATTACCTAGAAAATTCAAAGATTTACTCTTGGGCAACGTTATTGATAGAAAAGATGATATGATTGTTTTTAAATAAGTTGAAATCGCAAAAACTGCCAATAGACGATGCCTTGAATGAAAATCTGTTGTGCGAAGAAGCATTAGTAAAGTTTAAAGAAAGCGATGAAGATGATAAAAGTCAAAAAATTCGGATATTGTAAAGCTGATAAAGGATTTAAATGAATTATTGGAAGTTTTCACACAATATCTATCGAATTTGAAAGAAAGTGATAATGAAAATTGGTTCAGCTTTGAAAAAATTGAAAGATTCAATAAAAACTGTGTTAAAAATTAAAAATAAAATATTCGATGTTGTTAATGTTAAATACAAAGAGATATTTTGAAAGAAAAAATGGCAAATGTTAAATGTTTATTTGATGAGATGAAAGAATTAAATACAGACGACACTGTGAATAATTGGTTTAAAGTTTTCATTGGTTTGGAAGTCGAAAATTTGATTGAGATTGTTGTTGGCTTTGGCGATGTTATTCAATGTGAATCAAAATCAGGAAAATCGAAAAATCTTACAATGAATGTTTATGTGAGGAAAGAAGAAGAACCGAAAATTTTAAGTATCAATGTTGCATTTAATGAAAATTTGATTGATTTTGATTCTCAAACTTTCAAATATGGTTCTCAAGTAAGCGAAGAAATGAACCGGGACGATGTAATTAAAGATAAATTGGTTATCGCATTCAAATTAAATGAAAATTTAGATTCTAAAGAATACTTGAAGAATTTCGAAGTAGCTCGGGAGGTAAATTATAAAAATTTCAAAGAATTGAAAATCATTGAAACAATTTATAAATTGGATAATATAGTCATTTAAGAGAATAAAGCAATTGATTCGAAATTATTGGACCCAAATATGTTTCATGAATGAAAAGAAGAAACATTTACTATATTGAAAGAAGCAATTGCAAAAGAAAAGGTATCGGAGAAATGTAAATACATCGACGCTGAATTGGAAGTTGTTTCCGTGCAGTTGTTAAAGAATAGAGTGAAACAAGAAAAGGAACATTTAAAAGATGCTGCGACAGAGAGCAGTTTTGATCAAACGAAAAATGCTAGTAAAATCGATGAAAAACATTTGCAAATAAATCTAGTGGATGTAAAATGAATTGAGATAGTTAAATTTGAATGCAAAACTGAATGAGTAAATGTTGATTCTAAATTGTGGATTGAACAAAGGGCTTCGAATGATCCAAAAATTGAAGTTCTGGAAAACTTACATAAGAGTAAGGCTGTTGGAATTGAAATATTGTACACGTTGCTTTGAAAATCATTGTGTGAATGAGCTTCTAGTGATTAACAATTTACAAGAAAGTGCTTATGGAATTATCTATTTAAACTATTTAGAATTGGATCTGTTAATGTACGATGAAATAGAAAATGAAAATCTCAGTCTTTCGATAATATGTTTGTTCCGGACGGTAAAGAGTAAACTATAAAAAATATGTATGCAATTATGTAAAAAAGGTTTAATGTTTATTAAAAAAGAAATATTAATATTTACAAAAATAAGATAAACAAAGAGTTTTGGATTGTGTAAAACTTTTTGAAGGCTTTTCACTCAATCGATTTTCTTCAAACTTTGAACACTTACTCATTCTTGATGACAATAAATGATTATGTAAAAATTCGGATTTCCCGAACAATATTAATTGCAAGATATCTACTTAAAAATTATAAGTAGTTGATATCAATTTTTAATGTGTTTTTTAATTAAAAAATTTTTAATTCTGTATATAATAAAATATAAAATAATAAAATAAAATATAAACATAATTATAAATATAAAGAAAATATAAATATATTTTTTTGGCTATGAAGAATTAGTTAATTTTCATTTCCTTGATCGAAATTTAAATAATTAAATATTATTAAAGATTAAAATCAAATTT
This sequence comes from Girardia tigrina, assembly GCA_001938485.1. NCBI lineage: Eukaryota > Metazoa > Platyhelminthes > Tricladida > Dugesiidae > Girardia > Girardia tigrina. The sequence goes on along the minus strand of MQRK01188844.1, from coordinate 13,124 downwards.
AAAACTTTACATTAAATAGTTTAAATAATACTTTAAAATTAAAGTTTTCATTTTCTCTAAATTTTACTTAATTTTTTTCATTTTTTTCTAAAATTTACCTGAATTTTTCATTTTTTCGAAAATTTACTTGAATATTTCATTTTTTCTAAATTTTATTTGAATTTTTCATTTTTCCTGAAATTTACCAGAGTTTTTCATTTTCATCGCGCTATTATGTCGGCGCTATTTTGTCGGGTCACCACGTTTTATGGTATAAACTCAATTGAGATTCCATGTTTTTTCAAAAAGTTTACATCCAAAAAATTCCATAAATCCCCGACGAATTGTTTCTACAAAAAAATCCCCGACGAATTTTTGCCCAGACGAAAAATCCAGGATGAATTGCCCGGATTATAAATCTCCGACAAATTGTCGCCTCGACAAAAATACCCGACGAATTGTCACCCTCGACGAATTGTCGCCTCTACCAATTGTCGTCCTGACGAATTTTCGCCCGACGAATTGTGTCCCGACAAATTTTCCATGACCAATTGACGTGGACCCGATCTGAAACTATGAGAAAACAATTAACTTTGCGAAGACGACGCGGAACCGATCTCGGTGTTGCAGTATGTTTTTCTAAACACAAAGGGAAGACATATGCCATATATATAGAATATCCAAAGGATAAAATGAAGACGACGCGTTTTGAGATATTATTTCAATCATCAGATCAATTCACACCATATATTAAACAGACACCTTATACGGGAACAAATAATAATCATACGTCTCCGTTACCTTGTCAAGTACGAAACAATAAAGTAAACATATGGTTTACTCAAATAGCGATTGATAGCTGCCAATGGTTATTTTACGATAATTTAATTGATCGCTCTTACTGTCTTTTGGTCTAATTTTTAAGAAAGATGAAATAAATTCATTTTAATCCATTGATTTATTGGTCAAATGTTTTTGAATTATTATTTTTCGATAGAATGTGTCTGTTTAACATATGGTATTGATTGATTCGATGCTGGAAGTATTGTCTCGAAACTTATCGTCTTTTTTAACCTCTTGTATTTAACATACTTATTTAAATTGTTTCATTATTATAAAAAAATAAGAATAAGTCAAAATGTGGTATCGACTCAAAGTTTTTAATTGATGAAGAGACAAGGCATAAAGTAAGGAAATTTATGAAAAATTTAATGATTAGAACAAGAGAAATATTGTGAGAACGTTTCAATATCATACAACATGCTACAAGGTAGATATAATAAGGGGACAGGTCGTTTCTCCTCCCTACATTTCTCCTCCAATCGTTTCTCATCTGATGTCTCTCTTCCAACGTTTCTCCTCCGAAAGAAACACTTTGATGTAATTTAATACCTCATGAAAAAACTTCAATTATATTGTTTTATCCAATAAAAATTGAAACCGTTCAAATTTTGCCATTGAATATAAATTTTTTGTAATTGTATTAAAATTTTGTAATTCAAAATTCATATTTTTTTTCATTTTATATAAAGATTTCGTCCTTGAATATAACAATCGGAGGAGAAGCGTCGGGAGGAGAAATGTGGGAGGAGAAACGACCGGGATGCCGAGGTCGGTGGTAGTGCCGAAGGGGATCATGCAGTTGGCGGCGGGACCAGNGCTGGTCAGTAGTTTTACCTCGGAGGATCCAGCGGGTCGGCATGGTCGGGGTCTGGAACGGCAGGACAATCCGCGAGAGCTCGATGTGGTGGAGGGATGGGAAGAGGATCTCAATGGCCATTCGTGCTGCTAGCTGACAGCGTAGACGGATGGGCGTTGACGACGCTCGTGCTCGGCCGGCTGAGAGCCTGGTTACGGTTGTGCGCGATGGAATCGTGTTCATGGACAATCAGGCGATCGAAAGGCGGGTCGCTGAAACGCGAGGATGATCAAGAAACGAATCGTGTGGAAGCGCGGGCTATCAAAATGCTGGTCGCGAGGACGCGTGAGCGATCGAGAAAAGGGTCACAGGGATTTTGAACGGGATCGAGTTGACGTCAAAGTTCGATTTACCATGACATTCGGAAATTTTTTTATTTCGTTTTAAGAAGTTTACTTCCAAAATAACAAAACATAAAAATAAGTAGATAAAAATTTCACCACTACTCATTATTGTACACAATATTTCAAGAAGATCGTGATACAATTAATAAGGACATTCGATATTTATGAGTTATACTACCGACCACAATTAGTACTTCTGTGTTCTGTGATCGAGTTATTATTTACCTTCGTTTCCTCTTTCAGTTTTTTAGAGTGAGACAATTATTGTTTAATTTATTGTGATATTATATTTTATTCTACTCTACTTTTATTTTATTTTGTGGTATATTGAAGAGGAAAATTTCTTCACTTAAAAGTAGTGAATAAGTTTTCGCCTTTAATATTATACACTTAATATTACTAGTAAAAATGTATAGTTTATTATTTTGGATTTTTAATATTTTTCATCAGTTAAGCTCTCATTGGTTAAACATTCGATTTATTAACATTTAATCAACCAGTCTTCATTAAAATGGTTAACAATAAAATATTAACGGTTCTCCTAGTGATATTAGTTGTGGAGATATTTGTAAATCAGTTTCTCTTGAAGTCCTCTTTCTGTCCACAACAGAAGATTGTAATTCGGAACAATCAGTGTCTATATTCTGGAGATTGTAGTGACACCTTGTGTACCATAAGTTGTAAGAACGAATGCATTAATGGTCGGAACTTTGAATATTTCAACAAGAACTATTCCATTAATATCCTTGAAATTGTGCCAAAAACACATAACTTTCTGAAGGGATATCTCAAGATTTATAGGAAGACAATTGACATTTTTATATATGAAAAACACGATTTGATATCAAGGCAAATTATTTTAAATAATAATTGGGAAATGTTTTGGCTTTATCAGTTGCTTAGGTATCTGAAACCCCTAAACAGGTCACAACTGATTGATCTTGGCTGCAATGTCGGAGTTTATACTCTTTCAGTCGCTTCTTTTGGGTATTCCGCAATTGCTGTGGACGCCAATAAAAACAATACAGATAGATTGGTACAGTCGGTCATTACGAATGGCTTAACCAAAATGGTCACAATCATTTCCAATGCTGTGTCAAATGTGAAGAAAGAATTCTCAATGAATTACATTTATGAAAATGTCGGAGGTCAAGAAATAATTGAAAATGGA
>MQRK01188817.1:19320-29388 GCA_001938485.1 Girardia tigrina | reverse complement strand
GACAATTAAAAAAAGGCCTTGACCACAAAGACTTCCTCAGCGCCCCCGTTGCCGCAGATTACGGCCGCTGACCGTTTCAGATCGGTGATAAACACGTCAACACTTTCACCTGATGTCAGCCGTTGAGATGTTAGTGTCACCCACGACAGTCTCGGGCTTGGGGTGAAAGCTTCCTTGAGCGCGGCTGCGCTATTTTTAAAATCCTGTCGCGTTGCCTCGCTCAGTCCACTGAAAACAACTGTAACCTTGCACGTCAGTGCAAGCGGCAGCATCACTGATTTGTCTTCTTTCAGCGTGTCCGCGCACTGGCAGTATCGCTTGATCCATTTCGAGGCATCTTCACGCCCATCGTACGTCGACACGATTTTGAGCGTCTTCATTAAGGTTGCGATAGCTTTTCGTTCTAAAATCAAAAGACTAAAAACTAAGACGGCCAACTTTATTTCAAAATTGTCTTTCATTGACAATCAGTCAATTAAAACAACTTTTATTTATCCCATAAAATTTGAGCGTGATCGACAAACCATGATTTAAATGCTAAAGAAAATTTGCAAATTTATACTAAATTTATTTTTGGCAATATAATTTGTAAATAAGTGATAGAAATCGTAATTTATCTAATAAAAATAATAAGTTCTTAGTATTTAAAAAAATTGTCTCGAAATTCCTTGTAGGAATCATCGAAACCAGCATTATTCGAAATCGGTGTTGATTTAACAATCGGTCGACCAGTACGGTTATCGGTCGATTTCATCGGCTTTCCGGTGTTTTTCGGCGAAGGCACTGCACCGAAAGAACTGCCTTGATGCTGGCTATCCAGATTTGCCACGTTCTTACGTTGATTCTCTCTGGATCCTCAGCAAATTCGCATTTTGATCACAGCGTTGCCGACAAACCAACAAACAAACATACAAACAAACTAACTTACATTTTACACAAATATATTATATATAAATACATTACCACTAGTGTTACAATCTTGTTTTCAATATTTTAGGTTTAATTAACAAATATTTCTCATAATCTGAATTTTTTAAACATTTTAATTCAATTTCATTCTGCAGTAAATTTATTTATCGTAAAAAGAAAATTGAAACATACAATTTAAAAGATCAAACAGAAAATAAAATTTATTAAAATATATATAAATAATTTAATGACAATATTTGAATATATTATAGTAAAGTTAATTAACAGTTATCTTTGACCATATTTTAATGTTTCCATTTTTAAATTTAGGGAAATGAAGCTATTTTATCCTGATTATGAACCCCCATTAGTAAAATTGAAACGGGATGTTATAGAAAATATCCAAATAACGTTGGCCCTAATAAGACCATCTGCCCTCCGGGACTTCAAGGACAGAATCATTCAATCAATCTTGGACAACGAATTTCAAATATTAAAGCAACATGAATTAAAATTTACCAGAAGTGAAGCAGAGAGTTTTTATGTTCATCTGATTAATGACGACTATTACGAGGATCTCATACTAGAGATGATAGAGGGACCCTTCCTAGTCCTGGCGTTATCCAGAAAAGTAAAATCGACTTATTAAATACTTCTTTCAAACTCTTTTTCTCATTAAAAGTATGGAAGTATGAATTAATTTTACAGCTAAAACATAAAATTTTAAAAACTTACAAATATTGAACATTTATTGTTATTTTAATATTATTTTTAATTTTGTACACAGGTTTTACTTGTTTAACAATATGGTCTGTTGGTGTTCCATCCTCTTTTGGTACGTCAGTTTCGAGCAGTGTGATTCAGAACATTAAACGACATTGTATGACCGTCCTCAGACTCTCCTGGCGTATGTGACTTAAAATTGTAACTCGCTCAAAACGATCTCGTTACATGTTTTTTATAAGTAGAGTTTGATAATTTCAAGGGCTTAAAATCATTAAGTAGTAATTCTCAAAAGGCTGTGAGTAGAGTAAAAAAATTTATTGAAATATCGATTTCTTTTCATTAGATTTATTAACTGAAATTGAATGTCTAAATTAAAAGAACCAATAACTCGTTCAGAGCGCTGGGACAAACCACAGCCTGGGCAGACCAATTACCTTTCGTCTTTTTTGCTTGGCGTAACATCCTCGACGGCAAACATGGGACCTCGCCAGCACAACTGTCTTTCGGATCAAACACTTCCTTCATAAACGAACTGTTTTTCAACGAAGCCCCCCGGAACATCAGCCAACTGGTGGCAGCTCGGACGCTCTTCATGGAAACCAACAGAACGTCACAACATCACGATACACAAAAGATTTTCGTTCCCAAAGACCTGACAACTGCAAAATTCGTCTGGCTGCAAAAAGAAAGCACCACATCTTTAGAATGTCGTTACTCTGGGCCACACAGACTCATCTCCATCGACTCAAAAAACATCACAGCAAGAATCACCCTCCACGGTGCAGAACGCACCGTTAACGTATGCAAACTTAAACGCTGCATACACCTGGAGGATCACACACCCGGTAACAACGATACAACACCGAACAACAACAGTCTGCCAGACACCGGCGATCACGCATACACACCCGCCACAACATCCACAAACGTTACACCAGACCAACGGAATCAATCCATACCAACACAACCAACGAGTACCATGCTACCCCGATCCAGAAGTCGTCCAGCACACGACAGAGAACAAACCCAAACACTTAAATAGCGCACATAACACTGTAAAATCATCATCTGTACTATACCACATTGATTGTATATTTTTTTGTTTATATATATATATATATATATATATATATATATATATATATATATATTTCTGTGGCCTTCCGCTCTCCCACCGATCAGCAGTTACACTCAGCAACAACTCTCAATGCTCACTCTCAACACTCTGTGGCCTCCACGCCCGTGCTTTACACTTCCTAAGATGGGTGTTCAAAAAAAACACGAAACCAAATTACAAAAATCAATTTAAATAAAAAATTCAACAAATTAAATGAATAAACAAAAATAATGTTTTTGTTTAACTGAAGCAAATTGGCGAACAGAATAAATTACGGAATCAACCATGACACAAACCAGAATTACAGTCAGTGACATTAACAAACTCTCAATCATCAACTCAAATATGCCCAGACAATATGCGAGGATCCATCTCAATGATTATGCCGATAGACGTCTCTATCGTACCGATTCGCGTCGTGTTTTCATGTTATGTGTCAATATATTTATGTCAAATCTATTTCTTTTTTCTTCCCATTCCAACGATGGAAGTTGGTGGTGCAAATTTCACTCGCCAAAATGAAATAAGAATAATTCATGATTAGTTTTTTTCTAATATTTTTAAATAATCTTTATACTTTTTTACTTTATTATTAGTAATTATATTGAAACCATTACCAGTAATATTAGTAAACACTCCTTATCCTGCGAATCCAGCAGTTAAAGAAATAGTCAATGTTCCTAAAGAAGAAATACTTACAATAACAATTGCCTCCACAGATCCAACCAAAGTTCAAAATCCATTTATATACTTAAATGTAATACATACTTTTTTTCACCTCTCTAAGTTTTTTATAATGCTTAATATGCTCAGTTAAATATTCGAGATCCTTTTTAAAATATTGTACATGCAAACTATTTAATTCATTTTTATAATTTTCAGGTGTTTCTGCATTTGTCATTGTATTTGTATTTTTATTATATTTCTTATGAATTCTTCCAAGTCCAAGTCAGGATATATATTTTCAGATTTTATATCTTCTTCCATTTTTATTTTGTAAATATATATTTGCTTCACAATGCCAACTTAAAGAATGCATTGAATAGAAATAAAAGTTATTAAATATATAATATATTGATGATATATATTCATAAACCACTTAATATTTCTTTTTATCTATTTAATTTAAATATAAACCCATTTACACTTACTTTAATTAGTTCATTATATTTTTTCAAATTTTTAAAATCTTTTAGTTTTATAATTTTTCACCATCTTCTAATTTATTTATTATTCTAAAAATATGATTTAAATTTGACATGTCTTCGTATTTACAAAAATATTCATATGAAGATTGTTCTATTATTTTTATTTATTTTTTAATATTAAATAAGAATCTTTAACATATTTTAATATATTATGAATCTTTAATACATTACAATTGCTTTCAAATTATCTGTTATTTCTATAAATTCTTTAATTAACTTATTTGTATGATTTAAACGAATAGTAAAAATCTCGATAAGACTTAAATGATGTCTTCTTTCCTCATAAACAATTAAATATTTTTCTATTAAAGAACTAATATTTTTATTTGTGATTTGTGAAGGACAGGCTCACTCTTAAAATTTTTGAAACAATTAATTTTTATAAAGAATTTCTAAAATAAGGAAATATTTAAAATCAAAAGTTTTCTAAGCAATTATAATTAAAAAATATATCTTAATTAATTTTAAAAAGTTATTTTCGGAAATAATCAAATTTTAATTGTACAGTAAAAACTTAAAATGAAATTAATTGGGAAATAATGGATTTTTAAATAATTGATTTAAAAGAAATATATAAAGACAAGGATAATTATGTTTGTTCTAATTTTAAAAGTTATTCTAAAAAATAAAATAATGAACTTTGTTGCCAGAGATGTCAAATAAAAAAACAGATAATTTTAAATTTTAAAGTTAGTTTGAAATTCTGCAAATTAAAGATTTGACAAATACTTAATTCTAAACAGTTTTCGTAAAAAGAAATAAAGATTAAAACTTTTATCATTAATGTATCGTAATAATAATAAAAATTTGAATACTGTAAATTATTTTTGTATTTAAATTGTATTTAAAATTTGTATTGTATTTAAAATAATTGTAAGTAAAAAATGCTTTTAAATTGAAATATTGATAATAAATAAAAACGTTTCACAAATAAAAGAAAATAACATTAAACTAATTCTAAATTAATAAAAAAATCATTTTGGTTAATTTAGTAAAAATATGACTACAATAAATTATGTTGGTTTTAATTTAAATTAAATTGCATAAAATAGTGGAATATAAATTTTCAAAACAAAGAGAATAAAAATATTTCAATTTTAAAATAGCTTATCAGTATTTATAATTCTATATTTTTATATAAAAATCTGGTCAAAAAGAAAACGAAGAAAAGGTCCTCGGCGAAAAATTGTTATTTGTGTTAGAAATAAAATTTGATGTTAATGAATTATAATTTTGATCAAGAACCCAACATGATTCATAATTAACATTATGAATATTTTCATTAAAATTAAAACTATTGGTAATAGTGAGATCTTTAACTTAGAGATATTCAATTTGATCGCCGGTTTCATTAACATATTCGTTGTCTAACCAAGTTTTTTTTGTAAACATTTTTTTTATCTTATTTTTATATTTTCTATTTAGATAACATTTTACTGTTATTCTTATCGATTTGATCACTTCTACCCTTGAATAGTTCTGCAAGTATATACATAAATATATTTCAGTTTCTTCGTTCTATTGATAAAAACCTTGAATTCTTATTCACTTCTGCATTATCAATTCTTCTAATTATTTGATCGAGATCTTTTTTGAATTGCTCATTAAGTTTTTTTATTCGATTCAGAAAATGGAAGAATTGTGGAGTGATTTTCCTTGTGGTTTTATATTTTTAGCATTGGATGTACTGTGCTGTCCACTGTTTGATATCACGATGCCTGGGAGGCATAATATACGAGTGTACAGAAGCTTAGACGTCCGAGGTGGTGTAGGTTGTGGATATGTTCGAATGCTTCTTTTCGCAGATTATACCGCAAAATAGGTCGTAAAATGCCGGATACGCTGGTGTCGTACGCTATCTCTTCCTTGGATACAATATTTTGGAATTGTGAGATATTTTTGATGACGGTGGGGAAGATAGAAGTCTGTCTATTGTCAAAACGGGGTGGATTGTGATGCTGCGCATGGAGCGAGATAAGAAATCAGCGAAAGTGTTTTGTTTACTAGGCAGGTAGGCTATCGTTTAATTGAATTCCGAGAGGATTGATATTTGGTGTTGTTGCGTGAGGGAAGCATTTTTCATAGTCATCAGGTATATTAACGGCTTGTGGGTTGTTCGTACAACACACTTTCGGTAGTGAAGGAAATGCCTGAAATGCTTTTACAGCAGAAATGATCGATAAAAATTCACGATCGAATGTTTGGTAACGCTGTTTCGGGGCACTAAATTTGATTGAATAGAATTCCAGTGATTATTGTATGCCGTGGACTGTTTGATGTAAAACGGCTCCCGCTGCGTGGTAGGTAGAGGAGGAATAGAACTGCGTCTTTGTCAAAATGCATCAATATGCCTAGTGCTTCAAGATTCTTCTTTAGGTATTCGAATTCGGCGAGAAGCTCGTCGTTCCACTGGAATTTCGAGCGTTTTTGACCGTAGTTGATGGCGGATAATTGGAACAGTGCGGTGTTTATTGATGGACCCAAGAAACTCCTCAATTCAGTGACTGTAGTTGGTAGAGTTATGTTTTTATAGACTGCAGACGTTCTGGCACTGGTGCATGACCTCCCGAAGATATTTGATGGCATAAAAAATGAATCCCGGGTTAAGAAACATTATTTATGCAGGGATTTGTCTCAAATATTTCCCGGAATTTCGGGATTGTTATATACTTACTTTATTTATTTTTGTAAGTTGACATTATGGTTGGAAATCATAAAAATATGAAACAAATTGTATTTATTTGAAAGACAGTCTCAATAAAATCACAGAAAAAAGCAAATATCTTCTTACTTATAAGTAAAAATATAATACAAATCGAAATTTAAAAACAACTTTTAAAAATTATGTCACGATAATAACACTTTATAATTTTTAATTATTTTTTCACAAATGAAATTATAAAAGTTTGCTTAAAAAAGTTTACTTTTTAATTAAGGAAAATTGCAAAATACAATTTTTTAAAAATAATGTATTTGTATGAATTTATTAAATTGAATAGAATTTATTTTTGAATGTTTTTCAATTAGGATTTTTCATGTCAAACTACACGGAATTCAACAGCACAAATGACATTTGGAAGTATTTCATAGGATGAACAGATGAAATAGTCATGTGCAAAGTAAGCACTTGCAAAAAAATATTAAAAATCGCTAGTGGTTCAACGAAAGGTGTACATTCTCATTTACTGTCTGTATATAATCTTAAAGCTACATTGCAATCCCATGTATCAAGTATGTTTACTCCAGCTTCATCTTTCAACATTAGTTGAAGAAGAGCATCAAAAAAAGAAACACAAAATCACGAATTTATTTTTGAAGAATATTGAAAAAAGAAGAAAGTCTCTCTCAAATTTTTGCAAAAAGCAGCAAAAAAATGCTTTATCTTTCAGCACCATTTGCAATTCTATCGATATACGAGCTGGTTTAATTGTACAGGAATTTTAAAAAGTCCCGAAATCACATAATACTATTAGAAAATGGTATTAGACTACTATGATCAGATTAAAGAGAAATTATGAAGGAAATAAGGAATTAAATTTCAAGAGGCTGTTAATTTTCCTTAATGCTTGATGAGTGGACTTCTTTTCAAAATTGCAGATATATATCAATTTTAACGTATATTATTTGGAGAACTATTGGAATTTGAATTTGATCCGAATGTTTGGGTCTATGTCAACAGAAAGGTGTGTTTCTCTTACAAATGAAAGACTGTCTAATTTTAAAATAAAACTTGAAGACGATATTGTTTGTATTACAACAATGCAGAAAGTTGCAAAAATTCTGAAAATTGATCAACGATTATGCTTTACTTACGCTTTACAATTGGGTGTTATATTAATTCTTTATAAAAAATACGAACGATACGTAGATGATTATAAAAATTTAGATAATGATAACATTGCCTTTTCAAATTTCACGAAAATTCGATAATGATGATGAAAATGATACTTGTGAATGTGATTCTGAAGACAAAAATTGTTTTCAAGATTCGAATGGTTCATTTTTAAGAGAAGTTACGATTACTGACGAAATGATTGGATCTATTATCACAAAGGTACGAAAAATTGTACTTTTTACAAAAGGTCTCCAACAAGAAATGACGATTATTTGCAGAAGTACGTAAAAATTGAGTTTGAAAAGGTCATCCATTTAATTATGGATTGCAAAACCCGGTGGAGCAGCTTGTTAAATTGCTTGAAAGATTTGACAAGTTAAAAAATTGTGTTAAAAACATTTTTAGATTTCAAAATAAATGATTCGCTTAAGATGAATGAGTTTCGTGAGTTTCAAACAGTTGATTCTGAATTATGACCCCTAGTATAATATTATTTAAGTTTTCACATGAATCCCGGGAATCCCCGGCATTCCTCGGGGACAACAATTTTCACTCCCGAAATCCCGGGATTTTTGCCATCCCTACTTGACAGTGTCTGATAGGAATTAAAATTTTCTCCAATTCATTGCTAGGTTGAAGTTGTGTAGGTGTTGGAACAAAAGTTCTAAATGAAGACCTCTAAAATAGAATTCAGTCTCATTTTATTGTTCTTATTTCGAGAAAACTACGCTCCTTGTTCTTTATCATACCAACCTTATTATACTTGGCAACAATTTCGGATACTGCACTGATTTTGGGACCGAAATTCATTAGCTACTTTTCGATATGATGTGCAATTTTTAACCATGAATACATTAGTTTTTTTGATTTTATTTCAACAGATATTGATAATTATCCTTCAATAAAATTGAATTGAAAAACTTATATACGTACATTTATGATGAAGAATATATATATATATATATATATATATATATATTGGTTTGGAAAGAAATTAATGTCTGCTTATTAGCAAAATTTGTAATACATTAATATTTTAATGAATACAATTATTTAATCAATTATGTATTGACCCTCATTATCAATAACATGACCCCACTTCGTGACAAACTTTTTGATCCAATCCCTAAAGAACTCCGGGGGCTTTGATGCAATAAATAAAGTAATAGCCTGTTGGACATCCTCTTCATCTGTGAACTCTTTTTTTACTAAGACGTTTTCCAGACATCGAAACAGGTTTTAATCCAATGAGGCCTTGACTGGACTATATGGTGCGTGAGACAAGACTTTCCACCCCAATTCTTTGATCTTTTATGGTGTCATTCTTGCAAAATGTGGCCGAGCGTTATCCTGCTGAATAATGACACCTTTTCTATGACCTATTCTTCTCCAGATTTTCATTCAGTCGATCCAATTGGGCACAATAGACTTCAGCCGTTAGAGTTTTGTTATGATCCTAGAGTTCTTAGTGCACCACTCCTTTCACATCCCTCAAGATCCAGAGTATTATCTTCTGAGGACGGAGACCAGGTTTAGCCTTCGGAAGCGGTGTCTGGTCATGACTCAGCCATTGTTTGCGGCGCTTGGCATTCACGTATAAAGCCCATTTCTCGTAACCAGTCACCTTTCGGTTCAGAAACGGCTTAGAAGTGTTTCGGGAGAGCTAAGATGAAGCGATGGTCACTCGTTGAGCCATAATTTGTTCCGAGAGTTGGTTCGAAACCCAAACACCAAACTTATGCAGTTTCCCGAGTCGTTCCAAATGGGTTCAGATTGTCGTATAAGACGTCCCTTATGTTTCTGTCATTTGTAAGGTGGTCTGTCTAGGGTCCGACTTTACCTATGCTTTCAACGCGTCAATGTCCAGCTCAGTCTTACGTCCTTTCCATGGCGCGTCATCGAGACTGAAGTCTCCGGAACTGAACTTTTGAAACCATCACCTGATTGTCCGCACACTAACTGTATTCCATAAACGATGCAGATATTCTTCTTGGACACACTTGTATTATTATTTTTTTTGGAAGTCATATACCATTATATGATGAATGTGTTTCTTGTTTCTCGCTATGATCAAAGACTTTATTGTTTTTATTTTTGAAACAATAAGAGTTGAATAATGCCTTCTCATACATGATGTGCAAATTAAAATTTTAATTAAATGTTTAACAAGCTCAAGGTGATCAAAAATTTTATATAAAAAGCGGATATTTATTTCTTTCAAAATCAATTATATATATACATATTGTATATATATATATATATATATATATATA
>MQRK01188807.1:385-17271 GCA_001938485.1 Girardia tigrina | reverse complement strand
CTCCATTTATTTTTACTTAAAGTTTGACAAAAACTAAAATAATAAACTATTTTCTTGACACAAATGATCTCATAGCATAATTGATCATTATTAACCGATACTCCGGGTTCCCAAGATCACACTAATAATATCATATTTTACGTTCTAATATAAAATATTTTATTTAAATGACTATATATTTCAATATTAAATCTATAAATATTTTACATTGACACACCTTAATAATCACAACTTCACTCATCACACATTTCCCATTGCAGTAATTCAGACAATTACAGAAATTGGAGATATATATCTTTATATTTATATATAATCATAACTTTTATTATCGCAGGTTTAGAATGATTATTTGTTGAATAATCAGTTGTTAGGTTTGGTTTTTGGATAGATGGGTTCTTCATCGATGATGTGAGTATGGTGCTGGTGGAGCACACAAGGTTCTGTAATGAAGAGTACAGTTCAATCATTACATAAATTATATAAAAAACTCCATATTTAATGTAAAAATAGGCTCACTGATGAACAGTAATTTACCGACCGGTGAGCCTACTTTTAACAATAGAATAAAATAAATAAATCAAAATAATATAATAAAATTATATTAATTATAGCTAGGGTTACTTTTTTTTCGCGTTCGCGAATAAACATCACTAAATCACGAAAAAATCGAAAAAGTATTATGAGCATGAAAAAATTGCTAAAAATGACTGAATTGTAAAAAATAAAAGAAATTGTTACTTAATTACCAAACAAAAATTTTTATTTGATGAATATTATTAAAAGTTATATAAAATCCATAATCAATATTCAAATTCGCACAATTAAATGAAATGATTTTCAAATAAGACAAATAAAAAATTAATCCTTCAAATTACACAAGTAAATGAAATTATTTTTAAACGCAAAGTAAATAAATTGATACCTTAAATTACATAAGTTAATAAAATAATCCTTCCAATTACACGACTATATGCAATAAATAATTTTTGTTAAAGTGATTTTCGTAATGGCTAATACAAATATAACAGCAGCACAGCGAGTTGTTGAATTTGGAAATGAGATGTTATATGAGAGGATGAATGCGTCCTATTCTGTCGGGTCTGCAATAAGTCAGAAAACCACATTCACCGTGACTCACTAAAAAAAATTTGAAAGGAAGAAGCACAAAGAAATTGCTGAATCGAGAAAAAGATGCTCTTCAACACGTCACTTGCATCGTTCAAATTCTGAATATAGTTGGGGAAGAGTGGTGTAATACGTTTGGTAATGTTGATAAGTTAGTTGGACTTGTAAATGCGATTATGATTAAGGCTGCTGGTCGACGTGTGTGGTTTCAGGCGCATCTCCGCCAGCAGAATGTGGACTCACCAACTCATTCTCAAGAATCATGTATAACACTTTCGGTCACTTGGTTTCGATCAGTTGACTCACTCAAAAATTTTGAAGTATTACCTAGGATTCGTGGTACAAGAGTGAAAGAATGAATTTGATACTGCTATTCTTCAGCTACTTCACTTGTTGCTGTCTACAGGTTAAGGAACCCTGCAATCTGAAATTAATTTCATTGACCGTAACTGCTCCTGCATTACAGATTTGACGCAGAAGTTCATGGAAAGAAATTCTGCCTCAGTATTTTTTTGTATTAGGTTGTTTAAAAAATAATGTTGCTTTTTTGTGGTCTTGATTTTTGATCATGTATTGAAATAAATCTTTATCATTTATTTATGTTTTTAATGTGTCAGTTGTTTGACTCTATCGTGACACGGACTGCACATACAGTTTACCGATAAATAAATTGTAATGAAAATTATAATTTATAACAAACTTTAAACGGAAAAAATTAAGTTTTATCACGAGATAAAAAGAAAATAGTCACCAAATTATCGACTATTAATTATCAATGTCACAAATGTAAGTCTGTTCAATTTGTTCGATTTGAATTGTTTCAAATATGTTTTTGTTCTTGATAAGTTGCATATTTAAAACTGAACTAACGGATATTATCAAATAGTATGACTATTTGACCGTTTTATTTTTTTAATTTTTAAAAAAGTGTTTTATTTTTGTAATTAAAAAGTTTTATTTGTTTAAATTTCCATTTATTATTTTTAACAATAAAATGAGTAAACGGGTGTACACAATTTCCTTCACAAAAGAAGTGATAGCTTTCTTGGAAAATGGAAATTCTTGTTATAAAGCACAAAAATATTTTAGTGAAAGAGATGGTTTTTATTACAGCCAATCCATATTTCAAGGATGGTTTAAAAATCGTGACAACATCAAAAAACAATCTTCGTCAATGTTGAGAGTTGCTGATGCTGGAAGAAAGACGATGCTCGGATCTCTTGAAGAAATATTTTTGCATGAGATTATTGAGCATAGAACTAGAAATATAAAAGTCACGAGAACGTATATAGCAGATCGGGCAAGAATGTTGGGAGTAGAAAACAATATTAATATAAAGCAACCGGCCCGTGGATATCGAGTTTTATTGTCAGAAATGGTCTTTCGCTAAGACGAACAACAAATTTCACAATATTGACTGATGACGTGTTGATAGATCGAGGCTATATTTATATGAATTATTTACAACAAAAATGAAATCTCTCAATTTATCCAAAAAATTACTAATGGATGAAACAGCAGTTTATTTTGAAGATGCTCGAACACAGACGATTGATTTATTGGGAAGGAAACATGTAATAATGAAGTCAACGGGGTTTTCGTCTATCAGATTAACTGCGGCTTTATCTGTTTTGTCGATTTTTCAAGAAAAAGCATGGGTATCTCAAGATCTCATAATATCTTGGATAAATATGATGTTTCCGCTTTTTGATACAAAATCCAAATAAGTGATAATATGGGACTCGTGCCGTGCTCACATATAAAATAAAGTTATAGAAGATTGTAGAAAAAGAAATTTGACTCCTAAAAAAGATTAACTCCCTATATAGAAGCTGGAGATATTTTCAGAGAATTCAAAGACAATTTTTTTATTGATTAATGTTTGGAAACATTCTCATTAGTTGAATATACAAAAAATGGCAATCCAAAACCCCCGACCAGAAACATTATTAATTATTAATTATTAACATTATTAAATTTCTAAATCTTTATTGCCAGTTTTATGTGTGATCTTTACTTTTTCTGCTAATTTGTTTAGGAGCTCAATTTTATCACTAATAATTTGAGTGAGAGATAGTTGCAATTTATTATTTTCTAATTCTTTTGCTTTTAATGGCGCTTTGTAGTTTACAGTTCAACAGTGACTTTATTCAAATTGGATATTTATTTTCTCTTTTTCTATGATGAGATCACCATTTTTAGATCGAATGCATCCAGGAGCATTGTAAAATCTTTGGCCTGTAATTAATCAGATATTCTCATACATGTTGGTTATGTTCTTTTGTCTAAGTTGTTCAATAATTACACACTTCTAGTTGAGCCATTTTGATTTAGTTTCTAAGCAAATTTCACGGATTGTCTTGTGCATCTTTTTGTATTCTTCGTTTTTATGGTCCTTGATTTTCAGCCTTTCTTTCATTAAAAAATAAAAAGATCAAAATCAATATCTTTCTCGGATTAACTTTATTTATTTGTTACCAATTGATGAAAAATGTCTTTATTTAAAAGTGCTAATTGGCGAGCATTAACCCTTGTGAGTTAGATGCTAATGTTTCTTCAAATGGATATTCGTTCGAAAACTTTCAAAAATGTTAGAATTGTCTAAAATTTTTTATGTCCCCCAAATGCTTAACTTGATAAAAAAAACAAAAAAATGTTTTCATTGTTTAAGTGTCACATAAGAATGAAGAGATATTATTGTTTGTTACGAACTAAAGTTGGCAGACCCAACAAGTGTTTCATGGACGTGGAAAATAGAAAACATTTAACTAAATAATTTATAAAGTTATTGTTTTTAATGATTGTACGTGGTGTGAGTAAAACGTACAAAGTAAATTAAAACTAAAATTGATATCTTTATAAAATTATACAAATAAAGTATTAAACGACGCATTTATTCAATTAAATATGATATTTACTTTAATTATTTCACAATAAATTATCAAATTAAATGTAAATAAACTAAGTTAACTTAACTTTTTTATTATAAATTTGAATTAAGTTTCTTGAGGGTATTCTCATAGATAATGACGTTACTCTGAATAGTTTTCAAAGGTAAAGAATGGATATGATGGAAGGCAACCGACGAGGCTTGAAGAAATGGAATTTCAAGCATTACCGGATACACATGACACTCAAATTCAACAAGACACCATCGTCATACGTTTAAAAGCTATCAAAAAGGTAGAAAAATGATCAATTTCGACTGAATGGTCTTTTAACGAGAGACTGGATCAGTATAATGTTATCTATTATGAACTGCTAACACTTGATGAAACGGTTAATATTGAACGCTACGTACAACAAATGATTAATTTGAATCAATCTTTCTCGGTTTTGATAAAGTATTGCATGAATACATTTTAGCTTATTTGGATTTGCTACAAACACTT
Source organism: Girardia tigrina (assembly GCA_001938485.1). Taxonomy (NCBI): domain Eukaryota; kingdom Metazoa; phylum Platyhelminthes; order Tricladida; family Dugesiidae; genus Girardia; species Girardia tigrina. Next base: position 12,754 of record MQRK01188807.1, on the reverse strand, counting down.
GAAAACAATGAAATATTTTAGGTTTATCTGCTTTTACGACTGTTTAACAGTTGCTCATTATCATTATTCATTACGGTTTATACAATATTACTAATAGTCTTAATATCTCAATATCATACACTTCACTAATGACTGTTAAATCGATATTTATTGAATTATTTTGGTTACCCGAATCATTAATCTTTTCGAAATCATAACTATTGACATTTATCATAGAATTATTATCATTTTGCTATAACATTTTAGCACAATTACAATCAGCTATTTGGTACTAAAATAAATAAAAATAATAGTATTATTATTATAACTTAAATCTATCATAATATTAATTTTTAGCGCATTTTCAAATGAAAAAGTATGTCTAATGTCGGTCAAGATCACTAAGGTTCATCCTAAGATCATTCAAGATCAAAAGCTTAAAATTTGTTTCGAGGCTTATGCAATCGAGAGTTTCCTGACAAATTTGATTTTGAATCATGTAATCATGGTATTAACTAAAGATCCTTTAAAATCATTCATGGTCATTCTAGATCATAGTTGATATCTCCAAATCAAAGTTTTTTTAAGTTTTTCAATGAAAGAAAATATGATTTATTTCCTAAAAATGTTCACTGTAAAATACTTGTGAAGGTTGGAAGAACTCTTAGATTTTCGAATTTAAAAAAAAAGAATTACAACGATAAAATATTTAAAATTAATTAGCAATTATGATTATTAAAATAGATTTTAAAATCATATGGTAAAATAATTTACAATATAATAGAAATTATAGTTAGTATAACATTTAAAATTAATTGTTATATAAATGTTTGAAATTTAATTAGAATGGAATATAAAGAAAAGTTAAGGTTAAATAAAATTACAAATTGTAAATTAATTTAGAAATAAAAAAATTAACAGAACCAAATTAAAATTTTAATTTAAAAATAATGATTTAAAATCAGAAAAATTATCATACATAAATATTGAAATTATATTTTATTATATTTTGTTTAAATCTGATTCGTATAATAATTAGGAAAATCATTCCTCAAAATTTTTTAAGAAATTTGTAATTGTTATAATAATAAATTGTTTTGTTATCTTATGAATTCTAATTTTGATATCAAACATATTACTGAATTACTATTTCATATTACTGAGAACGGTTGTATTTCCGAGTATGTTGCATGAGTGCAATCTTGGTTGTCTGTTCCGTATTTTGTTTGTACAGTATTTTATATCAACATAATTGATAATACTCTTCTATCATCAGCTGATTTGTGATTCCCCCAAGGGGTAGTGGGTCTTCATACAGGACAACGCCCCCTGCCACGTATACATAACGACATGTTAGCACCTCGACAACTACAGCATCAATTGTATGGAATGGCCACCCAATTCATGCGACATGAACCACATAAAAAACGTCTGGACACATTTGAAGCGACGGATTTATGAGAAGCCAACTGCAAACACAGAGGAACTCATTGCACGCATTAAGCACATTTGGAACACTGATGCATATTTACAGACTCTCTGCAAAACATTCGTTGAATTCATGCCATGTTGACTACAGGCTTGAATTCGCAATCGTGGTGCTGCGGTACACAGTTACTGATTATGTCTTTATTCTATTTATTCTCAATATAGTACTTTTCCAGTAATAAACATGCATTTTTATCACCGTTCTGAGTAATATGAAACGCATTGTACTTATACTATCAGATCACTGAACACTATTTAATAGGTAAATCACAGTATAATATACTATTTGAAGTAACAAAAATTATATATATATATTACTTTATTATATTGAAAAATATAAAATATAAGTATAAGATATTTCAAATGTCAATTTATAAAAAAAACTTTAAATCGAAACAGTAACTTTGAAACTTCGACTAACCTCAGCAATTAATACTTTGGAACTAAAATTAAATAAAATAATATTTTTTATTATTTGATAATATTAAACTCAAAATAATAAATAAACATTTATATTCATTACATTGTTTAATTTAAATAAACTTTATATTTATATAAAAAATAAATTATTGAAATTTTCTTGTGACAAAATTACATTGAAATTTCATAAAAATAATCTGTCAGTTCCGAAAATTCTCTTACTGATTGACTTTAAGAGTAATTATAAAATAAAATATAAAATGATTGAATTATTATCAGTACTCCAACAATATAGGACACTAATGACCGTCTTCGATGGTGTTGGTTTCTTACACTGTCACACCTAAAGAGTTAGTCGTAATGCTATAAATAAATGAGCTGAGTAACATTAAGATTTAAGTTTCTGAAAATTAATTTTGGGAATAAATTGCTTTCTAAAACTCGCTTTCATATAAATTGGGAGACATGATATTGTATCATAATCTCTTTCCTCTGTTTAACTAGCACAAAAATAAACACTCATACATTTACCCATACGACATTGAATGTGAGTTGTAGACTTTCAAACGCTTAGATTTTTACAAATTACATTTTGCTTGAGAATCTTGCTCTGAGAATAAGTTGAAATCAAAAACAAACTACACATATTATTATATTTATTATGGAGGTTTAAAAATTTGAGCTACATGTTTTCATCAGGCGTCTAGCAAGTATGTTGACAAATGTCACATCACATGCAAAAACTGTGCTACTTGAAAAAAAGAATCATTATTGTTTCTTAGGTAGTCAAGTATGAAATTTGGTTATATGATTACAATAAATTCAAATATTTATAATTTGACAATGACTTAACATTTTGTTACTATTTTTGTTTGATTGTTACATATCTTGAATTTTGAACACGTCAATAAAAATTAATCCAAATTATTGATAACTTGTTTTAATAATCAGTATTTTAAAAAATGGAAATTGAAGAAATTCGATCTATTATGAAGTACGAGTATCTATGTGGAACCTCAGCATCAGAAAAGATGCGATACATTAATATTGTATTCGGATACAATGCTGCTATGCAGCAGACAGTCTCAAATTGGTTAAGATAATTTTTGAAGGGTAATCTTAACTTCAATAATGAGTTTCGGGATCGCCCAGGAACGCAGGTAGACAATGATGAACTGAAGGTAATCTTGGAGTCGGGTCTATCACAAAGTGCTTATAATTTATCACTAACGTTTGTTGTTACTAAGCAACAATATTGAATCACTGGCTCAAATTAGTAAAGTGAAAAAGTTGGATAAGTAGATTCCGCATGAGTTGATTGAAAAGCAGAAACAAAAGCGTCTGGATGCTTGCTTGATGATTATGAGGAGGTAATTAATTTAGTTCGCTGATCAAATTTTAAAAATTATTTTGAATTGAAATCAAACTGAAAATTTTAAAAATTAAGTAGAATAATACAGAATAATTAAATGTTTTAACTTTGAATCTGAAAATATTCTTTATAAATTTATTTTATTTAAAATATTATTTTAGTAAAAAATGAATGGAGTAAAAAAGTATTTTCAAAAATAATAATTTATTAAAAATTTTAAAATGAATTAAGGAAATGATTAAAAAATAAATATTTTAAACATAAAAAATTGAATATTATACATAGAGTATTTTCTTAAATTTCAAAAATACTTAAAATAAATTACAACATGTTATTTTTATAAAAAATGCAAAATTAAAAAAAACAGAATATAATTTTTCCTTTGAAAAACAAAGTTTTAAAACATTATAAAAGGTTAAAATAAACAACAAATTAAAAACTAAATATATGTAAATAGATCATTTTTATAAACATGTTTTAAAAATTAAATATTATTTTGATTGCAATTTAAAATAATTTAAAAATTATTTGAAAATAGAGAGCGACGGATTAATTATTAATTAAGGAAATAGTTGAAAAAATTGTTGTATAATAAAAATATAATTTGAGTTAAAATGAAATCTGAAATAGATGTTGCAACCACTTCTCACAATGATACTTTCTCATTATAATTATCATCACTATTGGAATTAAGTCGTCCCTTGTGATGAAAAGTGGATCCAATATGATAATCACACAGTCCAAAGCACTACACTCATCAAAAGAAGCTGAAAGTGAGTGTTTGGTTGTCTACCGAAAGTGTAATCCATTATGACTTCATAAAACCTCATTCGTCACTCACAACAAATGTTTACTGAAACCAATTAGAAGATATGATGCGGAAATTCAAAGAAAAAAAGCTGCGTTTGCAAACAAGTCGACTCACATCTTGCTCCACAACAATCTAAAATCACATACTGCTCTTAAGACCATGACAAAAAACTACAGGAACTTGAGTTGGAACTTCTGCATCATCCTCCATACTCACGACACTTAGCCAAAACCGACAACCATTTTTTCTCATTTTGAAAAACGTTTTCATAGAACAAAAATTAAATTCCGAAGATGCCGTAAAAATGACCTTCCAGGAAATTATAGATTCTCACCCAATAAATTTTTATTCAAATGGCCTAAACAAGCAACCGCTCAAATGGCAAATTTAATACTTGTAGACCTAATACTAAATGATAAATGCCCTGTAATTTTATAATATTTTTATTGTTTTTCCTCATATTACTAACATTTATAATTATTAAACAAGTCATTAATGCTTTTGAATCGCAACATATTTCTATAAAATAAAAAAAGGAAATATACCATGAAAAAAGCCTTCATTCATATCCCGAAGAGTTGTTTCCATGGAATATTGGGTATAAATATTTGATTGGTGTGCAGCAATGAGTCTTTCCAATCTATTTATTATTTCGAAATCTGGAATAGCTAAAGCATCAAGTTCCAAGCCGAGTAATTTGGCTACAACCGCTCGGGTTTCAATCATCTAAAAAATTTTTAGGTTGTCAAGATGTGCTATTTAACACAAATTGATTTTATAAATATAATCAAATTATTTTTCAAGACCGTCAATAGTTAAACCATTCTTTTTTTGAAAATAATCATTACCCAGCTCTATTTGTATTTTTCCTTGCCTTCATCTCCCTTTGCAAACAAATGATCTTTCTTTATTGTTATCTTGATGGAAAATACCACATGCGCGATTAATGGCTAAAAAAGTTTGAGAGTCATGTGTGTATCGGTTATTATTAATCCAGCTATTCACGTGAGTGCTAGATCCTTAACGACACAAAATATAACGTATGAAAATTCAGATAAATTCGTTTAAACTAAATTCAGTCAATTTGCAATACGAATTTAGTACGACTTACATTTTTACTTATTAAATCAATCGAATACAACCAAGTGTAAAGTGTAAAATGGGTGGGAAAAATGAAACTCCTTTGTAAAAAGCTGAAAGACTTCGAAAAGCTCGAAAGAAAGCTAGGAATAAGCGCGAAAGTGAAACTCCGGAAAAAAGAGAAATCGATGTTTAAATAATTCTATGTAGCCCTTTATATAATAATATTAAAAATATACCGAACTTTTAAGCATATAGAGCGTCAACGGTCTTTCTTAAGACCACAATAAATGGTCTTTCTCAAGGCCAAAAATACATTATAAAAAAATGTTTTAATTGATTGATGTTGCTTTGGGATTCTTCGCTGACATTTGGATCTAGTGAGGGAATCGTGGAAGAAATTTATCGAAACATTGACAGGGTAAATCTCAAATGTCAATACCAGGTTCTCATGAAATGAGAACAGGTAAAGTACCAATATGTACATAAATATGTGAATAAAATCGAAAATGAAAACATGTTGTCTATATACACAAAAATCATTTGCAAACACCATGGAAAATCAAGGCAAGGTTTTTTTAAAAGAAATTTAATCTTTTTTCTTGTTTCAAAAGTAGGAAAGTTCAAAAATACTTCCTTTCACTTTGCTTCATAAATAATTTTAGTTTCATTTGAAAAGCCTTGATGTTTCCCTATACGTCCGGGATCAGTTTTATTTCACCTTGAGCTTCAAGTTTTATTCATTAAAGTGTCTGAAAATGTCACAAAAATTGCTAAATCCCACAACGATGATGAATTACTAAGCTCATGTACTTTTTTCGATTTATCTCTCAGAAATATTTTAATTTTATCTCCAAGATAAAAAAAGCGTTTCAAAACTTTTCCTAGACTCAACTAAAACATCTGATAGTGATACAGTATCACTGATACCCAACGTCTTAATATTCATATCGATTTCACTCAAAAACTCCTTGAAAGTTCTGTGACTTAATGTATGTGAACTGTTAAAGTTCACAATTTTCGTAACAATGTTTCATAATATTATCTCATTTTAGGACCTTACCACACAGTTGTTGCTGATGAATAATACAATGTAGCTCCATAGGTTGAGAACCATTGAAATCAAAAACTTTTCGACAAATTTTAGCTACCAGTCCATTTTGTCTTCCTTCCATACTTATTGTCCCGTCTGTCGTTATGCTTACTAATTTATCACCACAATTTTTTTTCGAAACAAATCGCTGCAGTGGTTGTGCCATTTGCATCGTAGCAAGTTCTTCAGTAATTTTGAGTGTGCTTTCAACCAGGGCTGCGGAGTCGGACTAAAATTACCCGACTCCGACTCCAACTTCGACTCTTTTTTAAGTCCATTTATAATATTTCTTATACTTTTGGTTGGAGTCGAGTTTCACGACTCCGACTTATACTCCGACTTCGACTTCCTGAAAACTCAGTATACTTCGACTCCGACTCCAACTCCGCAGCCCTGCTTTTAACACTACAAATAAATAATAAAAGTTGCGCAGGGTCACTGATATCTGTAGATTTGTCAGTCATAATTGAAAACGCTTCAAAAATCTTAGCTACTTTTTGAAGTTGCAATAAGAGATTGCCCCAAAATTCTTCAACACGCCTAGTGACAATCATGCGAGAAAGACTGAATGTTAAGATTACCATATTTTTTCACAATAGCGAACACACTTTTTTACCATCTCACCATCAAAAAATGTTTTTAATGTTTTACTTAATATATGAGCGAACCGATAACCTCCTTTGATGCAGACGTTTTAATTAAGAAGCTTCTACTTAATATTAGACTGTATTAAAAGTTTTGTTAAAAAGTTAAAATACCTTAAAATTATTTCTATAATCTAAATAAATTATTAAACCTAAAAAAGTAATTACCTGTTTTTCTTTTCTCTTGCAATCATTTAAAGATTCTTTTACCAACTGCAATTCATTATTTAATGATGCGATTGCCAAATCACATTTGGATTTTGCTTCTTTCATTTCGGAATCCTTAGCACTTTGAGAAGATTTATAATCATTGAGAAGTTTAGATTGTTTTTGTCTAACAGTTTCTAGTTTGTCAAGCTTAGCTGTTAAAGATTTTACTTCTTGTTCTAGGGATAAAGAAGTAACCTAAAATTATAAAAAAATTAAATAACTAAAAATTGTACTTAAAATTTGAAATTTATTTAGTTTTTTTATGAAAAATTATTTGTACTCAAAATCAATAAGTTTTCGTATATATATATATATACTCTAAAATTTCCAATAATCCCCCTGGGGGATTATTCTATTTTTTTGAAAAAGTTGGAAAAACAAGGACATGGGGGAATATTACAAATTTTTTAAATTACGATCTGTTTTGATTTTTTTTGCTGTTTGGATCTGGTTGCCTCCAGCCTTATAATCATTAATTGCTTCTAATTTATATTGGTTGTAATGATTGTCATATTTTATTGCGGATCAATAATATGTTGGGATATGTAAAAATTATAGAAAAACAACGTTAATTAAAACAAATATATTGGTTTGTAAATAAACCAATTTTTACAATTAAAGTGTAAACAAATCAATTTTATGGTTAATTGCAATTTGTTTATTGGTTTAATAAGTCTATTAATAATTAAAACTGGATTTGCCATTTTAACGATATTAGTTCATAAGTTGATAAACTAAAACTAACCCAAATAACAAAAATCATTTTTAAATCATATTAGACAAAAACTTTTATTTAAAAAATTTTCAGCGTGGGGAGTTATTAGAATTGGGAGACTATTATCGAGAAAAAATTTGATCAGAAAAAATAGCTGGGAGATTATTAGAAGTTTTAGTATATATATAATCATGAAATTAAACTAATTTTATAATGATAAAGAAATAAGAAATAATGACATTCATAACAGTATCATCAAATATTCTCAAACTGAAATTATAAAAATTTTATAATTAATAATGACTGCTAATAATTTAGACTAAGGGTGAAAAATAGATAGTCAAATAGACTTCAAAAGAAGATAAATTATTTAACTAAGGCTTTTTAAAGGAAGATCGTATGACATATTTCGATGTTTTCTTATATCATCAATAAAGGTTGTTTTTACAAATAATAAATATATAAGGCCCAAATAACAATACATTAATATATTTATAAATATGCTCTTGGTCTTTGAAATTTAAATCCCCAACTCTGAACTAAGAAAACTACTTGCGAACTCTTCTGTCAGCTGAAGAATGTTCTCCTAAACAGCGCATATCTTATTTCTTTCTTCAGTAGCATTCTTACCTTTCTTGAAATAGAAAAGTATCAAGTGATGAAAATGCTCCTTGTTTTATTCCATATTCAAATCGGCGCGTAGCAGATACAAATCTACTTAGATAAGCCATTCTTTTTCTAAAGATGCGTCAGACTTTCACTTTTCATCATATATAAACCATTAACGTGATTTCTATGTTTTCGGAATATTCTGACACATGTCAATGTTATATTTAGACAATCGGCACGAACTTTCCGGAAAACCCAATAAATAGACATTCACAAATAGGCTGCTCGTAATGTAAAACGAAACCTTTTTGTTGATCAAAAAAACTCACCTTTTGAAATAGATTTTATTAATAAAACACATCCAGTGGTCAATAACTTTATTCGATCGACTTGATAGTGAATGCTCATTAATCCGTGTTTTGTGATGATGATTTAAATCTTAATTGTGATCCTCCCATATTCTTGAATATTTAACCTTAGGTATATTTAGCCTTAAATTTTATACGTAAATTGAAAACGGTAGCGAGTGCCAGAGAGATGCATTCGACGAATATAACACTCATAAAGTGAACATAACGAATAACTTCAAGGATGGCAAGCCCTATTCTACTGTTATTGAACAACCTTCATTAAGGGCGGATTTACAGCATTTATGTCAAGTGAGCAGAATCGCACCACTCAGTGTTTCAAGGACTCTATGTGGAACTTTACCCAGCTAGCTAACACAGTAGATCTGATATCTATAATATACGAGCTTTGACACCAGTGAAAACTAAATTTATAAATCAGATTAGCTTGCAATCCACAAACCAATTTTTATTTATTTTGGATGAGACTAAAACCATCTTGACACTACATATATTTCTAAAAAGACTCTTCTAAAATTCTATAAACCCTTCAGAATATATTATAATAATGATTTTTTGCACTTCAATAATTACTTCTTTTAATAATTTTATAAGCATGAACTGAGTATATAATGTATCCAATGTTAGTTTAATGTTGTGATCTACTTGATTGTCTGTATACATATTGGGTCTCAAGTTTCTCTAAAAATATTTAAACCATTATGTATGATTTGAAAATAAAAAGACAATTTCTTAATTTCATATACATATTGGGTCTCAAGTTTCTCTAAAAATATTTAAACCATTATGTATGATTTGAAAATAAAAAGACAATTTCTTAATTTCATATCATAGCTTAATTATTCTTAGAGAACAACTTACAGACATAGGCGCCAACAGGATTTTTTCCAGGGGGGGGGGGCAATTTTCAATTTCTTAGTGACATTTTTTTTAATTTTTTAAAACATTATTTTTCCAGGGGCGACAAGTACCCTACCTTGTTATCCACTGTGGGCACCCATGTTTACAGACAATCTATACCTATATAAACAAATATAGCACAATATTAAGGTAACAGTAGACAAATTATGATCAAAGATAAGAATTATAAGAAAAAATAACTAGAGAACACATACAATAAATAAGTTTTTTCCCATAACCAATAGTTTTGAAAACAAATACAAAAAAATTTTAAAAAAGACAAGTCTTGGAACGTCCAAGGGTAGATAATGAGAAGTAAATCAAAGATATGTCCGCCAACATGAGAATCTCGAACTCAGTCAACAACACAACAATGTCATCCGCTCTCGGCATTACAACATTTTATAAAAATATTTATTGTTATCATGAAATAAAACCCAAATATACCTGTAATTTATTGAAATTTATCAAATTCGCTTTGAGGTCAACAATTTCTGCTCTTAAATTCTCAATTTCCTCCTGGAGTTTTTGATTATGTTTAGCTAATTTTTTGTTTGATAGTAATTCTTTATCTCGTTCTTTCCCCATTGTTTCAAAATTATATTGCCGACCTTCCATAGCAGTTAACTTTTTATGTAGTAAATCAATATGAAGATCTTTGCTATGAACTTTTTCTTTGAGCTCCTTTACTTTTCTAGTGAGAGAATGTTCGGCAAGTCGGTGATCAGTTTTAGTTTCATATTCAAGTTGCTGTAACTGAACAGCTCTGGCTGTAAGTCAATGAAAACAATCAAATCAGTAATATCATTTCATTAATTATAAAATTCATTTGACATTTGGATAACAATCCAAAGTAATAAAAATATCGTAAATATTTTGAAAACTAAAAATAGTTATTGGTATTCAATCCCGTAGAAAAATGTTCTTGATTCAATGAAAATGTTAAAGAATGTGTAGAGCTGCACAGAAGTTTATTTAGAAAATAAATGCTTTGCTCCTCTAAGAGAGGAAATATGAATAAGGAAAATGTGACTTAACATTGAACATTAATCCAGTTTAATGTTAATAAGATCTAGTTATATAGCAAATTAATTTTTTCGTACGCTTAATACTCTAAAACTTCCAATAATCCCCTTAGGGGATTACTCTATTTTTTTTAAACAAGTTGGAAAAACAAAGACACGGGGGATTCTTAGAAGTTCTAGGGTATTTCATAATTTAAAATTTACAGGGAGCTTGAGGAATGATAAATATTGAGAGCTATATTATAATAAAAATATTAAATGGTAAGCAAAAATTCAGAGACTACAAAGACTTAATGCAAGCTTTTATTAGATTGAATGTTCTGCTTATGAAAATTTTCATTCATTGGAGTCAATTTAAATAATGGAGTTCTTTATTTGAAGGAAAATTAAAAATATGTTCAATAAAATGAAAAAAAAACATTTATTAAAAGTCCTAAAGAAGATATAATAAATAATTAACTGTTTTTGTGTCAATGTTAAAAAAAACAATACAAGCAAACTTGACTTTTTAATTTTTTGGGATAAAGAATATTTGATTGTAAATAATTAATAATTATTTTAAATGAAAGTGTATCCGACACTTTCATCGAACGATCAATTCTTCGAATGCACTTTCTTTCGAAAATAACTTTTTTCGAAAATATTTTTTGAAAATAAATTCTTAAACAATTATTATTAAAAATATTAGGTTGGGGAAAAAGAAATCCATTATTTTGACGTGAAATTCAACACTTTATTTAACATGTTTCGGATTGTCCTCTTGGAGTCAAATATGCACCGTTTTGTTGTACAATTAGTTGCCATTTTGAAGGTAGCTTCATAATGCCTCTCTCGTAGAAGTCCTTATTGGCGAAAAACTGTAGTAATCGATTTTCACAATCTTCAGTTGATCCCAATTTCTTATCACTCAGGAAATTTTGCAATGTGAGAAAAAGGTGGTAATCGCTTGGTGCCAAGTCTATATGGTGGATGCAATAAAACTTCCCAACCAAGCGCCCTGAGTTTCTGGCGAGTCCCTACAGATGTATGTGGTCTAGCGTTGTCGTGATGGAACACAACACCTCTTCTGTTGGCCAATTCTGGTCGTTTCTCATCAATTGCTATCTTCAAACGGTCTAGTTATTGACAGTACAGATCTGAATTTAGTGTTTGGCCATACGGAAGCAACTCATAATAAATGATTCCTTTTCAGTCTCACCAAAAACACAGTAGAACCTTCCTGGCCGTTAGTCCTGGTTTGGCGACCGTTTGAGGTGCTTCACCGTGCTTTGACAACGATCGTTTTCGTACAATATTGTCGTATGTGACCGATTTCTCATCCCCAGTAACCATCCGTTTAAAAAATGGGTCGATTTCATTTCGTTTGGCCAAGGCTTCGCAGATGGAAATTCGAACCATCATGTTTTTTGGTGTTAATTGATGTGGAACCCAAGCATCAAGTTTCTTTTTGAATCCTGCTTTGCCCAAATGGTTTAAAACCGTTTTGTGGTCGATCTTCAGCTCCTGTGCGATGCTAAGACTACTAACATGCCGGTAAACTTCGATCATTGCCGAGATTTTATCGACATTTTCAACGATAGGCCTGCCTGTGCGAGGTGCATCTTTAACATCAAAAATGCCTCCACGGAATCGACGAAACCAAAATTGCGTGTAAT
>MQRK01188799.1:6346-16603 GCA_001938485.1 Girardia tigrina | reverse complement strand
GAAACGACCTTATCTTGATCATTGTAAACAATAAATTTTCCAGATTATTTTGTGTTATTTAATTTATTTAGATAATGGAAAATAGAAATCAAATCTCTCTTATTTTCCATTACAATAACTATAACGGAAGGAGGAAAAGATTGTTAATACAACTATCAATGTTATGTAACCAATAATTAAGGATAATGATAAAGTAAATAAATAATACAAAGTTATGCAATCTAACGTTAATAAATTTGTATGATTGATGAGATCAGGATCGACGACGGAAAATTATATTGAACGAGAATTGTTAATGGTATTGTAATATTGCTTCGACTTGGTTTGTATATGGATGGAGTTGGGGCTTTTGCTGATAAAGTAGATCTTTCGAATAATATTTTCCAAATGGAATTCCAATTCGAACATTACATAAAACTTGTTCATAACAATAATAAGTATGTGATTGATTTTTTTCAATCATCAATCATAATATTTATATGTATAAACATATTTAATTTTTATATAAATAAATATATGAGTGATTATAGGTCTCTACAATAATAATAATAATAATTAAAATAATAATAATAATGTTTATTTCATTAAAAGGATATATATATATATATATATATATATATATATATATATATATATATATNAAAGGATATATATATATATATATATATATATATATATATATATATTAATTATTTAAGTTCTAACTTACAGCTTTCTATCTCAACTGTACAGTTTTGTTGATCTAAGGGATAATAGTGAAGATCCATCATACAAGCCAGAGTCGTTGTAAATCTATATAAAAAGAATTGTATTAAATAATTTAATCAAATAATTCAAAAACATTTAGTTTTTTATATTTTAACATAAAATATTTTTATAAAGAAATTGCTGATTGTTTGCTAGTTAATTTTACTTGAAAATTATTTATGATGTGAGGAAGGTCATGAAAGATATAAAGAGACTGAACATTATAATTATTACAATTTACAGGGTTATCCATCACATTTTGAAAATTTATTATTTAGCTTTGAGTTGGAAATGATCGATTTTAAGATTTCCTCAAATAAATACAAAGAAAAGCAAAGATAGAAGAAGAAACGTGTACACTGTACACATATTAACAACAAATTTGCTTCGCAGATTGCAGTTATTAAGTAGCACTAAAGTTCTGCATCTTTTGATACATCTTAATAATTTGCTTTTTTATACTGTTTTCTAGCACTTTTTTCTATCTTATAGAGTGACGCTCTGTTTTTTTAAAGCTAGGCCGAAGTGCTGCTGAGATTGCTAAAAATTAACGTGTTTTCGGGTATAAATAGTGTCGAAAAAAATACTGTGCAACGTTGGTTCCAAAATTTTCATTACAGAGATTTTGGTCTTCAATATGCACCACAAAACCGGTCGAAATACATTAATCGAGTACGACGAAATGAGAGCCCTTGTCGAAGAAGACTCGTCTCTAGCAGTTTAATGTATGGCGGAAATACTTTAGTATAATGAAAAAAAGTAGTATTATGTAATTTTTTAATATATTGGTCGATAGTGATCCTCATCCTATTAAGGTATTAAGCCTGAGGCTTTTATATGATAGGCCTGAGACGTTTATGGCTTCAAAAAGCACTCCCCCACTGAGGATTGACATGCCTAAGCTCCGCCGGCGAACCGGTTTTGCAACACCATCATCCGGATTAAAAATCAAGAGGCAATGCGATGCAATCGACCACTCAACTGCAGGGTCACTACTCCCCACAGCCATGACACTCAGATTTGAAGCTAGAGCCTTGTAAGTGAATTGCATGCGCACTGATACTACAATATTCTGTCGGCGCAGATATCGGCTAGCTTATCAGACACTTTAGCCGAGAGACGGAGTCGAACCCATTCTATTTTCCCAGGGACACTACGTGGAAGTATGTCTACCTGGCTTGCACAGTTGATCCCTGATTGGTCGATAGTAATATTATAAACACCAATATTTCTTGCTTAACGTAGCTTTACTGTATATACATACCCCACTATGTATTTAAATTTTTTCATTCTATAAATTAATGTATATTTATATTTTAAATTCAAACAAAATATCAGACTTTACAAATCCGCAGCCTCACCTCAATTAAGCAAAATATTTTTCATAAAACAGAAGAAATATGATAGCAATATAATATAAATAATAACTCCAACATTTTTAATTGAGACAATTATTGAAGATAGAATCTCATCATCCTTTTGTTTATATATAATGAAGAATAATTATCAGTGAAGGATAAGATCAAATGTTTTCCAATTTTCTCAAAAATATTAGCTTTTTTCTTTTTATTTGTCTTGCGTTAAAATTAATAATAACTGTCTCCAAAAGACAGGCTGACACTGGAAATCTCAGGAAAGCACTTGAAAATCAAAAAATACTTGGTTTCCAGTTAAAAATTATGAATGATATATGTAGATTTAAATTCAAAGTTTATTGATCATTTATCAATACAAATATTTATATCATTCATAAAGCTTTGCGCCCATATTATCAATACACTTTTCCATTTGAGCGGCAGTTTATTTATGTCATTTGAATAAAAGTTTTCTGGGTGACAATCTATAAATTTCTGGAAAGCCATTTTTACGGCATCCTCGTAATTGAATTTTTTCATATCAAAAATTTGTTTAAATTTAGTTTTGTCACGGTCATAAGTGCAGTATGTGGTTTAATTTTAAATTATAAAAAAATTAAAAATTTAATAATGTGTAACAAATGACGGTAACGAATTAAATTGGACAACAAAATAATTGAAACTCTCAGATTTAATTTTCCAACTAATTCATTACAGAGCAATTTTCTTTCCTTACATCCGTGCAATTGACAGAAACGACAATTTACTACTCTGGGATACGATCCTCAGCCATTCTAAAATACTCAATCTGACAATATTTCTTCAAAAATTATAATCCTGTTCATCATAAATAAAAAGACAAATATTCTATCATTTTCGCTGATAACTACTGTAATTTGTACCGCCATAGTAGCCCGATGATTTGGTTATTATTATTGGATTTTTTGTATAAATATTGTTACTGTAGCGACATACGATCATTAATATATATTATATTTTACAATATTTAAATTTATTATTATTTTATTACGATTCATTAATTATAAAATTTTTAATGGCTGTTTTTAATATATATTTTTTTAATTAATTATTTATCGAATTTTTAGTTGGCATAATTTCAAACTCACTCTTAAATTTAAAATTATCTGTTTTTTTTAATTACATCTCTGGCAACAAAAATTTCATTATTTATTTTTCAGAATAACTTTTAAAATTAATACAAAACATAATTATCCTTAGCTCTATATATTTCTTCTAAATCAATTATTTTAAAAATCAATTATTTCAAAATTAATTTCATTTTCAGTTTTTATTTTACAATTAAAATTAAATTATTTTCGAAAATAACTTTTTAAAATTAATTAAAGATATTTTTTAATTATAATTGTTTAGAAAACTTTTGATTTTAAATATTTTCTTATTTTAGAAATTCTTTATAAAAATTAATTGTTTCAAAAATTTTAAGAGTGAACCTGTCCTTCACAAACAATATTCCGTTTGATCTCAAATATGTCCAGTATAAATGATATAATAATGCTTATATAAACTGTATCAATTATACTCAATTATTTCTGAATAAAAAAATAATGTATATTGTAAGAAATTTATTTATATTTATATTGTAACTTGCCATGTAACAATAACGCGTAATTAAAGTGAAGCTTATGATCTCACAATAGTCTTCTTGAAACAAACAATGTTTTTATTGCAAACTGCAATTACATTATGTTTTTGTTATATTTGATAGATATATTCTTTTTCTCTTCCATGCATTTTGTGTTTCATAGATATTTTATAGTAAAAAATCGTTCTAAAAGATACATTTTAGAAATGGGCTCTCAGTAAATCGAAAGGTTGGTTTAAACTTGTTAATGATAATAGATTAGCGCTCAGACCGCCTTCAGCTACCCTCGCTACCGAATACTTTGATATATTGAAATTCTGAAATCATATTGATCAATTCTATAAGCTACCTGTATCCAAGACCAGGATGATTTTTCCTTCAGTACGAAGGAAAATAACGCGGGTAATCGATTCTACATTCAGCTATCACTTCAGCATCCAATCCAAGGAGGCGCTCATCAAAATGTTCTGTTCCGTTTTGAAATAGTTGCAGGACCATCTAAGGGTGTACAATTGGATGAGAACGATCGCGGACAGAGATTGGTGGATAATTTTCTGATTTAAAAAATTGAGTCCACGTGGCCCGCAGAATGCCGAACAGTTTTGAGGTGTACCGAAACGCTGATGTGTCATTGTGGTAGCGGGTCTTCTGCCCGAACCTCAAAATTTTTAGAGATGGATATATGGATTTTATTTTTAATATTTAAACGATTGAATGACTGATAGAGAATAGAATGCGCATCGTGCCAAAATGTCCGATAAAAGGACAAATATGCATTGTTCTTGTCCCGGGGGAGCAACCAAACTATTGACTAGAGTTCTCCGATCCTTAATTTCTTTTCGCAGCAATGGAAGTGATGATTCACATTTCTTTTGTTCTCATACAAAGTCACACTTCTTCAAATCAACAATTAATTTGGTCTTAATAGCCCAGTATAAAAAATATAAATTATATTTTTATTTATTTAATTAAACAAATAAATTTTATTGTTATGAAAATAAAAATTATTTTTATAATCTGTAGAAATAGTGTTGCAATTTTTCACAAATAAACATCAATTTTATATTGATGTAATTTTAAATTGAACTCAATTAAAAATGTAGAAAATTAAAAATTTAATTAAGTTTCATTTAATAGTTTGTTTAAAATTTATTTTTCACGATACATTTGAGTAATTGTGATTTGTTTGCCAAATCTGGCCTTAGAAGAAAATTTATTTTGTTTAGAATTTTTCCATTTTTAATGATAGTAATAAATTCCAAAATGGAATTATTTTTACAATATTATTTTTTTAATTATTAATTAATTTTTTTCAAAATATAGCTGTCATGGTTGTTCTGAAATAAATGACAAAATCAAATTGGTTAAGTCTAAAATATCCTTATTCTTTTATAAAACATTTTTATCTTTATTCTTTTCCCATAGCCCTTCCAATACGTTTGAATACTTTACATTGTTTTTTCATAGATTTCTAAAAAGCTACTCAGATGTTTAACACATGAAGGGTTCTGAAACTTGCTTATGGCATCGATTTTTGTCTGAACTGTTTGTGGATAAAAAATCTCAAAATCTTCGTCTTTTCTAAAAAGAAGTCTCTGGGTTAATTCTTAGTTCAGATTTCTATATTTTAATAAATACATGCTCAATTTTTTTGAGGTTTTCTGTTTTGTCTTTCACGAAAATTAGAATATCGACCAAATATACAACTGCATCTTTCCAGTTTAATTCACTCAAAACATTTACAATAAGTTCTTGAAGCAAAATTGGCCGATCTTGGTTAAAATGCTGTTTTGATTTTTCATTCCTCATCCAGTTCTACTTGATGGTAAGCGTTTCCTAAATTCATCATGTTAAAATGCTTTGCTCTATTTAGTGTGTTTAGCATTTTCTCAACATTTGGTATTGGAAATGCAGGTCTGAATATGATTTTGTTCATTTGCCGAAAATTTACCCATACTTGAATGTCTCGTTTCTTCGTTTTCCAAACACAAACCACAGGAAAATTCCACAGGGAGCTGCACTTTTCGATAATATTGTTTTCATCATAATTTCTAATAATACCGTCTAGTTTATCCTCAAAATATTTTGATTGTCGAAAAGCTTCCCCGAATACTGGTTCTCCATTAGTTTCGATCTAGTGTTTATTCAGTTACGTCTTTCCAAGGCCCCAGTTTTCGGCCAAAAATATTGTTTTATTTTCTGCGAAAAGTTTCATTTCTTGATTGTCACAATTTTGTTTTCATTCAGCTCTTTCATTCTCTTCCGTCTATCCTCATCACATGGGTTGTGTCGTATTACTAGTACTTTGTCTGCATACTATGCCTCTTTCTTCAACTTTATCCTAACTTTGTCCAAGAAATCTATCCCAGCAAACATTTCTGGATTTAGATCTTTGACAATAAAAAATTCTACTGTTTTTTTTTTCTTTCAACTTACTATTTTAGTTACACAATGTCGTAGTTTATAAGTTCTAAATCATTTTCCCAGTGTATACATCTTTTAGTTTCTTAGATATTTGATTATCTCGACTGTAAAAGCGTTGACTCTGGCTCCTGTATCCAACAGGGTATGTAGATTTTTATTCATTTTAGAAAACGCTCTACTTTTGAGCGGAGCAAATATCGGGGAAGGAGTCAAATAACTGACGATAAACCAGTGCTGCAAGAATGCCCAATGCTTAAGAAAAATCATAATCAGATGTCATAAAAGTATGAAAAAGAATGGAAAAACAATTTGTTATTTAATAAATATCTGTGATTATTCTTTATAACTGATGTTAAACTTCGGTATTCTCAGTACATCTGTAGCATTCCTTTTTCTCGTTTTCTCGTTTTCTCGTGTTCTGTATTTATGTTAGCACATTTTTCATATACATAAATATTTCCAGAGGAAAAAAAACATCGTCAAATATAATAAATCAAAAAATCATATACCAGGTGTGGGCAACCTTTTGACAGCCGAAGGCCGCATTTTGATTTCACCAATATTCTTGTATAAATTCCTCAAATTGTACATATATACAGCTCTTGTATAATACGGATAAAACAATAATACACAGAGACAAACCAAGAAAATGTGTTAATCAGTTAATCATATTTGTTGCTAGTCAAGCAAAACGCGGCTCAAAATTAGTTGTTTTCAAACGTAATTGATCTTGTAAATGAGCGTCAGTCAACACTGTACGATTAGTTTGTCATGAAGGCCGCAATATTTTTTTCAAGGCCGCAAAATATTTCGTTTAAAGGCCGCAGAGATTTAAATATTTCAGCTTGTCATGAAGGCCGCATTTATTTTTTTAAGGCCGCATGTGGCCTTAGTGATAATCATTTGATAGTGATATCACTTGATAGTGCGTCCTCGATTCCCTGATCACTTCTGGATTTTGTTTTACCTTCAAAATAGTCCTGTCTTGTGAGATTTTCTCTTCTATATGCTCCTTTAGAATATCCTTGTTTTGTAGAGTCTTTTTTCGGTACAATTCATCGTATAGTTCGTCCAGTTCTACTTCATGGTATTTTCTATTTATGTATGCTGGTCGATCTCAATACTAGTAAATCAAATAATTTGGCCTATTAACCCATCGATATTCTCCATGACTATTTCTTTCAGCACTTTCTCATCATCTATCAGCTTAGCTTAGACTAAATTTGATAGTTCTTTCTTACTCAACTTTTTCTCCAAAAACTTTACAATGATTTCATCTGCTTTTCTAAATGTTACTGTTAATTTTATGGATCGAATTCTCATTTTTTTCCAGTTTGTTCATTAAATCCAGCATAGATTTTTCCTATGAAAACAATGCTCTTAGTTTCTTTTCACATGTTCCATTACTTTAATTAAGTTATTTAATTAAATTATTTTCATTGATTTTATCGATTTATATATATTTACTTATCAAAATTTTTAATATTCAAATATCTAAAGACTTAATATTTTAATAGTTGAAATTTTTATATCTAATGTTTAAATTTAAAATGCAAATCATGCTCAAACAATTAATCATCACGAACATCCAAAAAACGAATTTTCCATTCTAATTGGGAGAAGCATATTTGCAAATACTAAACTCAACATACCAACTTCAACATATTTAATGTAAAATATTCTTCACAGACATGCTTTATCATACATACAATCTCACAGGATTTCAAACGTTAACAACGTATAAACAAAATAAGATAGATCGGTTGAAGAAAATGTAATTTAATCTCAGATAACATGAGATTGTGTAAAACTAATAAATGTTCAAAATCTCCACCACATACTTCAATTATTCCCTGTAATTGAGATATTACGTGGTCACAAGTTCAGTTCCTCAATGTTCACGGAATTTCATTGATACACTCAATACTTCAATGTACTCAAAAACCAAAACCAGATTGGTGGAACGTGGAAGCCAATTATTATTAAATTTTCTTTTGATTATTCTTTCATGGAATTGTGACGATAGAAATTCCTTGACTTTATTTTTCACATGCAACGTAGCACCGTCTTACTGAAACATTGTTCTTGAGAAATATTTGTTAAGAGTATCGTCGAAGAGATATGGAGTTTTAAATTGAAACTTGTTCAGTGACGTTTTGGTGATGTTTATGCTGTCTTGTGAGGATTTGTATCAGATCATATGGTACAATTAATGGTAAACATAATAAAACAGATAATAGAAAATATTTATCTCCTTTCGATCTTTCCAAAAACCAAATTTAAAAAGTGACACGGGACTTCAAATCGACATCTCTGAACACTATGGACACGACATTGTTTCAGTTTTAATGTTAGCTTCATTATTTTATGAACTGTAGATTTAGGAACACTGACTTAACGAATCACTGTTTTAAAGGCTGCAAAATCCGTGAAAATTCATGTTCGAGTGTGTTGTCAATACAGATTTTACATTTTCAGAGATACTTGGTCTATGTGAGCATTGAAAGTCAACTCGACCATTTTTTTCAAAATGATCAATAAGTCTTGAAACACTTGTTGGAGTACTTGGTTGTATTTTTGTTTGATTCTGTAAACAATAAAGACGCAAGGTAGCAATTGGAGATTTATTGCTACAATATTAGCACAAAACCAGTTTGACGCGTTGTGGTAGATTAATCATTGTACTTTATATGGTACGGAAACGTTGAAAATAATGACATTCGATATTAAGTAAAACTCACATGTATAGGATATCAACAAATCAAAACGTTTTTTCGTCATCATTAGTTATATATGAAATATTAATATTTTTAGTCGTGTGTGACTTTAGAAAAACCTTTTATAACATATATGCACAGTTATAACATCATTTGTTTACTATAACATTTTTTACTTCTATGTGAATCTAAGGACTTCTAAGCGTTACAATGTATTTCTATTTCAATATAATTTATTTCCTTAAACAATATTCATCAGCTGATTATATAATACATTATAAAATTTGCATTTATTATGCTTGAAACTTTTAAAACATCTTTCTCAGTAGCTTTTAGATTAGAGTGACATTTTTCCCGACTAGTCAGAGGAGTAGACATAATGCGAAAAACTTTCTACTGATCATTCGACTTATGTAGAATAAAAACACCTTTTGATAATTTTATCTGAACACTATAAATATATAATATAAATATATATAAATATATAATATAATATAAATATAAAATAGAAATACCAATAATGATTATAATTTATATGTATTTTAATATTCAAAATAAGATAAACAATTATATATTATCTTTATGTCTGATGTGTCATTTAGCCATCTCATTGGAAACTTCATCGTTTTAAGACATGTATACAAAATAACGAAAACAACTAATTATATATATACGAAATTATTAATTTCAATATTTATATTTTTATATAATTTATCAATATTTATATTATTCTATCGTGGATTTTAGTTAAACTGCTCTGACTGTGTGATCATATGCATCTGTTTAGATGCAGAAGGGTTTCTTCTGCTCTCAATTTTAAGTTCCGGAAACATTGTAATTATTTTCTTCAATATTTAAAAACATTCTTCTCATTATTTTTAATACATTAATTTACCGGAACTATCCCCTTTTAGCACATTAGTTAATGGGAGATTGATTTTGAAAATATTTTGTATGCGACATCTGTAATAATTGATTGGTTTGAGAAATTTTCTTATCTGTATTTTAGCTTTTGGATCTTTCGGAATTACAATAGTAATAACTTTGTTAGACGTTGAAGAGACTTCTTCATTTCCAACTATTCTACCTAAAATACCGTTTTCCTCATCAGAAGTTTAGATTTTGTTGGTTTCAATGCAAAATATAAAATAGAAATATCAATAATGATTATAATTTATATGTATTTTAATATTCAAAATAAGATAAACAATTATATATTATCTTTATACCTGATGTGTCATTTAGTCACCTCATTGGAAACTTCATCGTTTTAAGACATATACAGGGTGCGGCAGCTATTTGAGAACACGTAATATAGACACCATATCTTTTTGTGTGTTATAATTACATAATTTTATTTTTGCTGGTAGACATGGCAGAAGCTACTCTT
>MQRK01188789.1:12444-23601 GCA_001938485.1 Girardia tigrina | reverse complement strand
TCGCGACCGTTGCCATGGTAACCGCGACCGTTGCTAAGGTGATCGCGACCGTTGCCATGGTAACCGCGACCGTTGCTATGGTGATCGCGACCGTTGCCATGGTAACCGCGACCGTTGCCGTGGCAACCACGGTAACTAGTTACGACCCCCCCCCCGGGGGGGGTTGTGTGTCGAATGCCCATTTTCCCCCTACTGATTTTCAATTTGTGTTCCAATCTCGTTTATAAATATATTTATAATGGATCTAATGATACAAAACTTACAGAGACTTTCCATTATCCCTGAAACGTATGAAAGACTATAGAGTTTTGAACAATGAGAGTAATATTGTTAACATTTAATTTAAATTTTCTAAAGAAAGTAAAAGAAAATGATTTGCAAATTCCGTGTAATCGATTAAAAAATATTTGAAGAGAATGATATGTGAGGCCTTAATAATAAGATCAATGAATATGAAAATGAATATTCAAGTCTCACACTCAACTTCTCTGTTAAAAGTTTTGGCATTATTAATTGCATATTGATTGGTTTATTTAATTTCTGAAATATATGTTTAAAATTACGCCCTGATTTAACTACTTTCTAAGAATTTCATATATAATATTATATTTTCCTTTTACATTCATATATAATACTATATATGTGGTTAGGTCTATAATAATAAAATTTATTTTTTTAACAATTTCTTAAGGTAACAACTATGTAATCTTTGACAAATCTACCAACGATGTCATAAACAACGAAATTGATAAAATTCCTTAAAATTAACCACTATTTTTAAATACTTGATACGGATTTAGAATAGGTCATAGTTTATATTAGTTGAACTCTGTCATCAGGGACACGAATCGCTTCTTCTTTAAACCCAATTTATTCATATTTTACATTAAACATTGTATATCAATAAAAATAATTTAGAAAAAATATAACTATGACTATACAGTTTTAAATACTGTAGATTAATATTTTAAACACTGTATCCTAATATTGCCAATGAAAGTCCATGTAACTATTGTAATGCCCAAAGCAAGAAGGATGCTTCCGTAATCTTTACAAATGAATATGAAAAGACATTTTCAAAACTTTGAAAAATAAGCCTAAAATACTGTTTTACTATTTTCGAAATATTTCTGATTAAATAAAACATTACTATTCAGTTATTTCTCGTCAGGATTGTCCGAAATTTCCTGTGGTTGACCTTGTCTCTCGCCATCAAAAATGATGAAGCCTTCTTTCGAATATATTTACATAGTTTTTATTCGTTGATAAAGATAGAACATCCCTCTGAAAGGTAAACTGTAAGAACTCGTAAATTTTCTTTTGTAAAATTTTTTTTATCATGCTTCGATATTTGATATGTGAAATCATGACTTTGACCATTTTTCACAATTCTGGTGCTGCTACAATAAAGTAAAAAAATCGAGTAAAACAACTTCAATTTTCTTCACCAATAATGATGATACACTCACCCCTCGTTATAGTGTCTCTCGTTAAAACGAGGGTTGACTGTATTTACCACAAAATTAATAATCAAAACGTTATTATATTTGGATGAGAAATAATTTATGAGCGGTGTTTAAATAACTTTACTTGAAAACAATATACAATTTATAGAATGTATTATACAAATCATAATATAATGATTTTGTTAAACAAAATTGCTAGAAATAAAATCTCAGTTGTTGATAATGACTTCATTCCATTGTTTAACGAGTTTCTCAATGCCTCAGCGATAAAATTTTTTCTGCCTTGACTCAAAGAATTCGTCTAATCAAGTTTTCAATTTCACGTCATTTTTGACTGATACGGAACGCAATGCATTTGAAAGCCATCAAGAGATGGAAATTTGATTGCACCAAGTTTGGTGAATACATGAAATGAAGCAAAACTTTCCATTTGAGTCCTTGAATGGTTGCTTTGGTTATATTGCCGATGTAATGACGAGCTATGTCATGCTGCAGAAGAACACTGTTTTGTCGATTTTGTCATTTTTGCTGAATTGCTTTGTTAAGCCAGTAAAGTTGTTAAAAGTAGAGCTCCGCCTTAAATTTTATTGCACCACAGAAGTTCATGGTGAATTATTCTTTTCCAATCATACCATACATACAACATAATTTTTCGAGGATGAAGATATTTTTTACTGGTGGAGTCGCTTTTTTGTCGGGGCTGAGTCCTTCTTCATGCTGCTTCAAATTGATGTACGTACGTTATTTTTCATCGCTAGTGACGATGCTTTAAAGAAAATAATCCTTATGACTAGGTGTTGAACGATATTGAGTAAGCAAACTGGCGGTAATCGTGATCACTAATCTTTTACTCAGGCAGTGTAACACCCTAGTGTCAAGTTTCTGAATCTTGTTCATTGAACGAAGGTGGTTCACCATAGTTTTTTTATTGCAATTCATCTGCTTCCCCAGTGATCTAGTCGTTTGACGGGAATTTTCGTGAAGAAGCTGGTTCAATTGCTTTTTATCAAACACAGTTGCTTGTGTCATTCAGATAAAAATTCCCATTTTTAAAGGCACAAATCTACAGCAGGCAGTTTCAGGGATTGCTTCTTTTTCAGATACAGAGCAGATCTCATAAGTAGCTTTGGCGGCGTTAAAACTTCTTTATTAAATGCAAAAACAGATGGTGTCAAAAATGCTCGATTTGATCAACTTGATATTACAATTAATGATCTAAAATTGAAAGAAAAAAATAAAGGAATATGAAAATCAAACATACAATTTCTTAGAAAAAATTATTTGGCTAATGAAAATGTTTCATTTATAAATATATTTTTTAAATAAAAAAACCGCTCATGAATTATTCATCAACCTAAGTTTTAATTTTATTTAAATGCTAAAATGTTTTTCACGTAAATTTGAAAATACTCAGTATATATTTTCCTAAAAAACATTGTCCAACTTCTTTTACCATACAATTTTTACCATAAAAAGGAAAAAAATCAGTACGATATTGAATGTGTCTATTTATTTATACAATCATACATATACATCTCCTAATTAAAACAATTTTACACCCATCTAAAAATACTTTAAAACATGACGTACTGAAAGCATATTTCTTCATTAGCATCGTTTTAAACATCATAAACAACAAAATAGTTATTCATCTATAAACATCGTATCAGGAATAGAAGAAGACCAGAAAGGATATATTAAACCATCTAGTTACAACCTCCAGCTTGAGTTAACGATTCCAAATTTTCACATTGATTCTCCACAATTTTAGTTTTGTTGATCTTTTGAGAAACGATCAGCTTGTGGGAATCCCCTGACGCATTCCACATAGGTTGAAATGGGCGCTCAGGCGCATCCTCAAATCGGTAACCCTGGTATGAAGAAAAGGATATTATGATTCGTAGACTACCGGGGAAGAATGGCATTTTGGTAATTGATTGGAGGCCACCATATCGCCTGCAGAAATCTTCAACATGATTTATTACAATGTGGGAATCGTATGTCACGACCTGATTCATATTAGAACTATGAGAAGATATAATTTGATGAAAACTAATTATCGAAGGCGACAGTGACAATGATGATAAGAGAATGAACATTTTTGTTGAAATCGTTTGTTAGATTTAGTCAAATTGAACCATCTAATGAAAAAAGAATCGATTTTTACAATTCTCTCGTCTGTATTTTACTCCAATGTAAGCTGGCAACGGTGAATAATCTGTTCGTTTATGTCGCCAACAACGAACAACAACGAGTCTATCAAGAATTGAGTGATGAAATCAACAAAAAATTGAAGCATCCCAACAAAAAAATCAGTGTTTGCCACGAGAATCTTTTGAACGTAAAAAAAATCGCAAAAATCCAATCGAAAAGAATTTTTTTAGCAAACGTAATGTGTAACGTAAATGTTTTCATATTGTTAGCAGTTCTCATTATTTTTATAAAACTAAATTTCAAGTGGTTTAACAAATTTTATTCAAATACAAAATTAAAAATTATAGTCGGAAATGTTCTCATTTTTATAGCAGATACTCTCAGTGCAATAGTCGAATTTCGCAGGCTAAAGTCGTACGACGTTGGTATAAAATAGTAATAAATCGAATTTCATTGAAATCAACAATGTTGATAAAATAATAATGTTTTGCAATTCGAAATTTCGTCTCAATACTTTTTGCCATAACTGTAATTTCATGAAATTAATACAAGATATAATCGATTGAATAATTTTCAAATTTACAATTAATAATTACTTACCGTATGAATTGCCTGTTTGTGTGATATTCAAATGTTTCTTTTCTACCGAGTAAAGTTTGTCCAATAACTGAGTTTTATTTTTATTTTTGATTATTGTGTTTTTAATAACATTAGTTTACAATTAAGTTAACCAATATTGTTATACCTTTTGGATTAGTCTAGTTTGAACACTGTTTATCTATTTTTTTTATTTATAGTAAAAATTTGGTAAATCGGTGAATTCATTATTTTTACATATATATAGAAATTAAGTTTTTTATATTTTTTTACCGATAACAGTTTTCATAGATAATTAATATAGGATTTATAATGTATTAAATCGATTTGTAGATGTATGTAGAAATGAAAATTTTATTTTACCGATAAAAGTGACCACGTCAAAGAAATTTACAATAAATGTAGGAATTAAAGGTGAAAATAATAGTAACCTTCAAATATCATGTCATTTAATACAAATTCCAATTCATATATATATATATATATACCTTTTCCATATTAATATTCATCATTTAAAGTAAAAATAACATTGAATATTTAAAGGGTTGGAATCTAAACGTTAACTCTTATAGAATATAGTTCAATTGACAATAATAGTATCCTTATTCGAAATATAAACAATTTATAATTTAAATAATTAATGGTCTGACGACATCAGCCGATCTTTGGAAGTCTTTCGTCATATTATTCTAATATATCTTATTTTTATTTAATAAAATCTGAATTTGATAACAAAATATTATTATATGCTAAGATTAAATAATTCAAAATTAATCATAACAAAAAATCACCAATTTAGATTTTTATTTGACAACAAATAGTATTCTTAAGTTCCATAAGTATTAAACTGTTATTTTAAATGTACTTCAATGATCATTATACAACATCTTATGTCAAAAAATGAGGTTGATCCATAAGTTTCTTTCGTCGTAAAAATAAGAAAAAATAAAAAGAATTCTTTGTGTTATTAATTGAATTGTATGATTCATGCTGGTCTTTTACCTTTTTCCATCTCTCTGGAAGCCTCATAATGCTGTTTTCCAAAATCATTTAAGGTTTGTTGGCAAAATATTGATCAAGATACATTTGATTTGTTATAATTTATCATATAATCTTTCATTTTATCGTATTTATTAAAATTATACTCTAAAAAGTTATTGGTCCATTTAAAAGATTGAACGCTTCATGGTCATGACTGCTTAGTTCGTTACCGGTAGTCATGTCCAAGTTGTAAAACAATCGTAATTCCGTAGCTATATCGATTCTAAAGGCTGCTATATTCTGGTTGTTCGACATGAAAGACAGAGAAGATAAATGGGTCCAGTAGTGACCGCATCACAAACTAAAACTGCAAAGAGATATCTAAAAAAATCAGTTCTTATTTCCTAGAAAATACCCGTATGCTTTATAGTAAATTCGTCTAGAGGTTACACTAGTGAGCGGGAAAAAGTAGAAGAGTGGGCCTACAGATCTAGGATTAAATTAATTAGTTTCTTAACATTAACATTTCAAGTGGCGCTTTCCTGTCTTGTTATAAGAAATCAAGTTTTTGTAATTGAATATTAACTTTGATCATACAAATAATTATTTTAGTTAAATTAAACTTATAAATAAAATAGAATTTTTAAATTGAAAGTCAAATTACCAATTTCGTCATTTTACCTGCACAATGTTTAGTTAGATAAAAATTGTGAATTTATCGATTTGTCGGTGCTAGACGAAGGCCGCGAACGACCGAGATATGCGAGTAAAAGAGCAAATATTTGCACAGCTCAAACAAATTTTAATTTCGTTTTTTTTCAAAAGTCTATACTTAAGTAAATCTCGTTTTCGGATTGAAATTGTTGAATTAGGAGACTGGAGTCTGGTCTTATATTATTCGATTCATCTTTTGTAAATCAACATTCTTTATGAAAATCCCTTACTCTTTTTCCATTATTTTTATTAGCTTAATTTCTATAAATAATGTGTACAAATATGTAAGTTCATTTTACTTTGTCTAATATTATTTCATTAATAAACATTTTTCTATAACATCTGTTCGTATCTACAAGTAGAATATTTTAAGCGCTGCCTAATACTTTTTGAATTTTTAAGAAAAATAGCATATAAAATTTTATTGTAATTTTACAGATGACCACCGAAGTTTCAACAAAAGAGCATTTGCGGAAAATTCTTTTATTCATGTTTAATTTGAAGAAACGTGCCATCCATTCTCAAAAAATGATTGCTGAAGTATATGGCGAAGATACAATCACTGTCAGAGCCTATCAGAAATAATTTAAGAGGTTCAGAGAAGGCGAATTTGATCTGAGCAACAAAGACCGCGGTAGACAACCAAAGCAGTTTGAAGGCAATGAACTGCAAGCCTTACTTGATGAAGATGATGCCCAAACACAACAAAAATTAGCTGATGCGTTAGTTGTGACTCAGCGAACAATTTCAAATCGCTTGCATGGCATGGGTAAGATTCAGAAAGAAGGACGATGGGTGCCGCATGAATTGACTGAACGCCAACAAGAAAATCGAAGAACAATGTGTGAACGTTTGGTTGATCGGCAGCAATGCAAGTCATTCATGCATCGAATTATCACTGGTGATGAAAAGTACATTTATTTCGATAATCCAAAACGAAAGAGATCAGTGACAGATCCAGAAAAGGTGCTAGAGATGACTTCCAAGCATAAAATCCATGGAAAGAAGATGCTACTCTGCATATGGTGGGATCAGAAGAGTATTTTGTATTATGAACTTGTGATACCTGATGAAATTGTTAAATCATCGTTATGGAGAGCAATTAATCAATCTGAACAGAGAAGTAGCCACCAAACGACAGGAATGGCAAACAAGACACGACTGCCCGATATTGCTTCACGACAATGCGAGACCTCATGTTGCAAAACCGGTTATAAATACAATAAAAGAACTAAACTGGGAAATCTTACCAAACCCGCCCTTCTCTCCTGGGATTGCTCCATCGGATTATCACTTATTTCGATCAATGGCTCACGGATTGGCGGAACAGAAGTTGACAAAACACGAAGAAGTGCGAAAATGCCTCGATAAATGGGTTGCGTCGAAACAACAGAAATTCTTTTTTGATGGAATCCATAAAGTACCAAAAAATTGGAATAATGTTGTTGTTAATAATGGTTGTTATTATTAATAAAAGTTTATTTAAATTTTTTTTGGAATTTAACTTTTTTAAATCGTAAAAAACGAACTTTCAAATTTGTACACCTAATATATATATATATATATATATATATATATATATATATTCGACACAATCATTTGAAGTGAACATAATTAAGATCGGTAATAGTGAATGTAAAGAGAAGTCGATGTGACAATAATTTATCTGAATTTTCACAAAAACGTATCCGACATTATTATAACAACAATTAATTTTTTTTACAATTTTTTTAAACATTAAATTATTATTATATATTTCATTCATTAATTATATATGTCAGGAAAAAATAAAGATAATTAAAAAACATTTTGCTATAAATAAATAAATATTCTAAATATACGTAAGGTGGCAATCAGTTTCCGGATTCACAAAAAGCATACTTCCAAAATATTTAGTAAGCGTGGCAATTTTTCAAATTATTCACCATTATTGTCTATGTAAAGTTACATTTTCTCAAACAACTAGTTACAAAAAATAGCCCACGTTCGTTCAGATAACCCTTCCACCAGTTCCGTTGATACCTTGACTGCGTTGATCACAAGTAAACGTAGAGGAGTATCATCCCTAAAGGCCATATGAAGCCGTTCAAATTCACTTTTTAATCATAGAAAATTATGACTCTCCAGTGACATTTGCTTAATGCTGCATGTCGATAATAAAAAAAATATTTGTATAAGGATTCGATTTTATTACACGTAGTGAATTAAGGTTTAGTGAATTGCAATCACAACACTACATTATTCCCGTCTTAAAACTTATTGCTTATCCCTTTTATAAGAAATATAAAATAATCAAATAAATTTTAATATTAATGTTTATAATCGTTATTTAATCAATGTTTTCGTATAGCGTAACGAAATATAATACAAAGGATTACATTCGAATTACTAATTAGATTACTCTAGGATAAGTTTAATGCCGATATATATACATCACACAAAAGATGTGTTACATAATTAAAAGTTTTTTTGCAGGAATATCTACTCTAAGAGTTATTATAAAAACATTTTACTTTGACTAAATTATTACATTGGAAATGAGTTATTTGATAAATACCACGAGGACTGACTCCTTTTTTATTACCCATATAACACTCAAGCTAGCGACGGAATATCCTATTACTATCGAAATTTGTTACAGATTCGCTCTCCAACTGTCTTCGGCACTTAGTCAGCTCAGATTCATTTCAGTGTAAATATCCTAAGCGAAACGAGGATTATTAATTCGTCATCAAACATTTAGGATAAAAAGAAGAGATAATAATTGAAAAATGATGTTAGTTAGTTAAATTACCAATTAATGATTGAAACTGAATTTTATTGACAATTAAGGAATTTTGACGGTTTAATTTATTAGAAATTATTTCTTTTGGTGTTTCTTGAATTTATAATTTTGTTGGGGTTTCAAAATATAAATTTAAATGTTTAATCAAAAAGTTTTGTAAAAATTTTATTAAAAATAATTCTGTTAAAAAATCAATAATTTTCGATTTACATTATTTTAATAAAATTTGTATAAAATTTGTAAATATTTTTAGATTTGTTTTAGCAAACTAATTTTCAAGGTTAGAAAAACTAGTATATAAACAATTATTATTTTAGTATTATTCACACAAAAATTTCGGACAAAAATTATACCTGCAGGCCCTACTAAAGATTTTAAACTTCATCATGCATTACGGTAATCTTTTTTTTATTTAATTTTTGTTAACCAATCTAGTATCCTGTAAAGGAGAAAGATTGAAGTTAGACTTTCAGGTATCGCTCGTTCTAAATTGATATTGATTTGGTTGATCGAGCGTGCTTCAAATATTTGATTTAGTGATAAAGTTCCGATTTCAGTTTTGTGCTCAAGTTGTCATTTGCAAATAAAGTTTATTAAAAGGAATTGTGTTCATTCTTCATATATTATTGTTGGAAGGAACCTTTTGGTTGATTTGGAGTCAGATTAGTAGTTTAATATAAACAAAGATAGAAACGAGATTTAATTGTAATACCCAACAATTTTATCATTACTATTTATATTTCAATAATGCTCGTGTTTTTTTTCAAAACATAAATAATGAATATCAGAATTTATTGTGATCAATTTCGGCAGATCAAACGTTCACTTCGGACGAAACAAAACATCATTATTTTTATGCGACCGTTATGTAATTTCTAAACCATAAAAAACATTCAACCAAGTTGGAGAAGATGGTGTTTGCACATTGATGCTATCATCCTTTGTATTTACAAAGCTTAAAATTTTGATAAATTTATAAATGTTTTGCTAATCGCTATAAATCACTTTTCAAATTTGTTTTTACAAAAATTCAAAAATTGAAATGACAAAACAAAAAACCATTTTGATATTATTTTTGTAGCATCAACATTAAAAAAACCAAAGCCTGCTACTTTCTTATACAATGAGCAAAATGTTTTTAATATAAAAAATTTGAATGGTAAAATTTATGAAAAATTTAAAGTGAGAAATCTGATGCAAAAATCAATAATTTCTCTTTTCAAATTGAAAAATATTTTTTCAATAAAGTTTGTCTTAAATTATCATAATTTCAATGTTTATTTAAATAAATTTCCAATATAATCCCAGTTTGAATATCAAAAATTTATCCAGATACCCGGTTCAATTACCCGGGTATTTGAATACTCGAAAAGTGTGCAAAATTTTCAACTACTCGGATACCCGGGTACCCGATTTGGAAACATAGTCGAGACTGCCGATTGAACATTGATTTTAGGGCAACGTGACCTAATTAACAATGCTTCACACGACACTCTCTTTTAATAACTATCAAAATGCTTGCACAGAATTTTGAAATTATCAATATTAACATCACTTTTACATTTTTTCCTATGTTCTGTAATATTACTCTTACTCTCTTTTCGACCATGTTCTTGAATTCGTTTGTAGAGATGATGGGCAGTCTCTCCAATGTATGTGACATCGCACCCATTACTTTTATATTCATAAACAATATCAAAACAAAGTGTTAAAGGTGTAATGGATTAATTACTGAACATGTTTTGAATTTTATGAGATTGTGATATAATTTTTAAATTTAATTCATTGTTAGTTGCTTTTAACAATGCATTTTTAAAGTTTTTAAATCCTTCAGAATAAGGTACAATTAAACAATATTTAGGCATATTATTCATATCTAATGATACTTCGATTTCTTTCAATTTCCTTAAAAACTAATTGCTTCCTTGCTATTCTTATTGTCTTCACGATTTCTGCAAGTTTATTAATTTGTTTTAAAATTTCAACTGGTTCTTCAACAACATCCTTTACAAGCCCACATTTTTAAAAAACTCTTTCCTATTGTATCAATAATAATAATCTTTCAGCTTTTGTTTAATGATTTTATTGCTTCAAGAATTGTCAAAATTGTAGCAATTTATGATGCATGCGTATTAGAATCAATGCTTTCTAATATTAGAAGAATCTGAAATTTTCTTTTAAACTAAGAATGATGCCGGTATCAAGAGGTTGTAATCTTCTTGTAAGATTAGGAGCGGAAAGAACTACACTTTTACAAATTCGAGTTTCGTTTCTGGATTTATTAGATGAACATGTGAGTTGTTAATAAATAGTAAAAAATTTCTATTTTACGTTTTTTAAAATATCTTCTAAATTCAATAAACGTGAATAAATAAAGATGTAGTCATCTATGCCTTTGAACTAGATTGATACTTAATATTATATATATATATATATATATATATATATATATATATATAT
>MQRK01188779.1:4882-16038 GCA_001938485.1 Girardia tigrina | reverse complement strand
AAAACGGTTTCTTTTTGTGGCGATTAAGCAGCATTTCAGACATGCAAAATCGTCTCTCAACGTCTCTCGGCTTCAATTCGTGTGGCAACCAATTTCCTTGTTTCTGAATGTATCCGGCTGCTTCTAAACGTTTAGGAATAGCTTGTTGAGTGACTTCCAATGTTTTTTCCAAGTTCTTCTTGAGTTTGACATGGATCTTGATCGAGTAATGCCTCCAATTCTTTGTCTTCAAACTTTTTTGATGGACCTGATCGCTCTTTGTCTTCTGTGTCAAAATCGCCACTTTTAAATCGTGCAAACCACTGCTGACATACTCTAACCTCTGGAGCATATTCAGGATAAGCTTCTGAGAGTAAGCGATGTGCTTCTGTTGCACTTTTCCTTAAATTAAAGAACAAAAGCAAACCTCCCCGCAAATGCTGTATTTTGGAACGTAATTTGATATTTTGACTGTAATAAAAAAATTTTGTGTGTTTACTAAAATTCAATAAAATTGACTATTGACTACATAAATAGATATGAGGTTAGTAACAAATTCGAAGAGGTAACAAATATGAAATGAGGTAACAAATACGAATATAAGGTTATTTCGTAACAAATACGAAATTAATTAGTTGTACACCTAATAATATAACTTATACTAATGATCTTTAGTTGTATTTCCATATTTACATAGCTTCTTTTCTTATCATTTTTTTTAAATAAACATTCTTTAAGCTTTTTTAATAATTAATATACAGTTTTTAATTGGATATAAATAAATTCAATGGGCTTCTTAGACCAGAATGCTCAAAAGTACCGTAGCAGTTAACGTGTAAATAAATATATTTATTTTTAAGAAAGTTATGGTAAAAAAGATATTTAAATGTAATAAAATTTCTAAAACTTACTAATGTAATTATTAAAATTATAAATATATTTCAATACACTATCAATGGGTACTAAATTATAATTAGAAATAATTATTTGACATATAATTATTATGTATTAAATAAAATTCGATAACACTATTTCAAGTGGCTTGTGATGATAAACTGAGGAAAATATGGACTTAATTCATTGATTCTAGATTTTAGAATTAAAAAATTTTTAAGTTTTGAAGTATTAAAAATTATGTATAACAGAAAATTAAATTAAAATTAACAGTAATCATCTGCTTGTAATTTAGTATAGTATATGTACAAGACTTGCTGATTTGACTTTCGCTTTAAATATCATTTCCAGAAACGCAAATATATCAATGTCACTTCGTAAGAGACCGTTAAGTCTCAAAATTTACGAGTTGACATATGCAACCACTAAATTGATGTAGCGTTTCCGATTTTTTTGAAAGGAAACTTTGCACTTTGGATTATGTTTGAGAACTTTGACACTATTTGAAAGCAATAAAATAGTTTTAAAATATGTATTATTACAATTGGATTCGTCTTCACAATAATTCTCAATAATAATTTCACTAGTTAAAGTTGCTCTTGATTGATTAATTTTGTAAATCTATTTCAGTAGATCTTAACTTTTTCGAATTCATAGTGCATTTTTGTTATTAAAAAAACTTAACGAGGCGCCAAAATAAAATTGGTAGTAAAGGAAGGAAAATATGCAAAAATAGTTTTTCAATGCAAATTAAACAGATTATATAAGAGTTATATGAAAAAATAATTGATGTAGTACTCTAAATTCTTGATCTAAATACGTGAATCTACCGTTTTAGTTCTTATACAGGGTTTTCAACTAAGTTTTTTTCCGAAAATAACAAAAACTATCAAATATAATGTCCAATCATTCATCATCATCAGCCAAGTGTTCAAAGTAGCAGCCATTATTGTCAATGCAACGTTGTCAACGTCCTGGCAACTTATTGATACCATTCTCGAAGAAGGATCCGGCCTTGGTGTTCAACCACTCCTGAAGTTTCTCCTAAACCTACTCAGAAGATGCACAGTTCTTATCTTTCAAAGCTCCTTTCATTGGTGAAAATAGATAGTAGTCTGAAGGAGCCAGATCCGGCGAA
Organism: Girardia tigrina; assembly: GCA_001938485.1. NCBI lineage: Eukaryota > Metazoa > Platyhelminthes > Tricladida > Dugesiidae > Girardia > Girardia tigrina. Next base: position 14,027 of record MQRK01188779.1, on the reverse strand, counting down.
TAGGGGGGATGTGACAGGATGTTTAGATGCATTTCGGTAATCTTGGCCTGGGTGAGATGTGCCGTATGTGAACATGCGTTGTCCTGAAGAAGGTACAGAAAACCGTCCGTGGTTTTCCGTCGTCGTTTTACCAGGATAGCTGTCTTCAGCTTTTCCAACAAACTGCAGTAGTATGTTGCCGTCATGGCTTTTCCATTTTCTAACACATCCATCAAGATCACAACTTTCGAATCCCAGAAGACGGTAGCCAGATGCTTCCTCGTAGTTAACCTCACTTTGGATTGTGTAGCAGGCTCATCGCCACTTCCAAGCCAAGATTTGTGAGTGTATGAGGATGTATTCTCCCAGAATACCCACATCTCATCCACAGTCAATATACGGTGCAGGAAATTGTTGCTGCGGTATATAGCAAGCAGTTTTTCACACACAGACATTCTCTTTTCCTTAGCAGCTTCTGTTAAAACATGTGGAACCCACATGTTGGCGAGGTAACGTTTGTTCATTTTCATGACATTCTGACGCACTGTTAATTCCAATTTCTGGGCGAATGAATATCGTTGTGGCAAATTTGTTTTCCTCTAGAATTCGTTTTATATCTGCAGCCACCTCATAAGAAGGTCGCCCACTGCGAACTTTTTCATTTACCGCGAAGTTACCGTTCTCGAATTTCTTTACCCAGTTGGAACATGTACGTGATGTAGTTGTTCCTTCTCCCAGTGTGTTGTTTATCTCTTTTGCAATGTCTACAGCTGATAATTTACGCTTCCAACAATAGAAAATAAGCTTTCTCACGTCTTCTCTGTTGAAATTCATAGTTTATTTTGAAAGATGGCAAAAATATTGTAATATCGTATTACTCTAAATAAACAATTTTTAATTTATTGCATTTTTTATTATGTAAACTGAAATAAATATTAATAAACTTTTAATATTTATACTTTGTATTAATCATACAATATGCACACCAAATTTGGATTTCTTAGCGGTCATAGATCTCCAGAAAAAAAACTTAGTTAACAACCCTGTATTAGATATTTTTAAAAAACAGAACTCATCAATATGATGCTGTTCTTGCAGCTCATATAGAAAAAAATTTGTTGTTCCTTATGCATCTCTAGAGAGCCGCTACAGTTACCTGAAATAGTTTCAGGACAGAAAAAATATGCTTCATGAAACCGAAATCTTCATCGGTTAGAAGAATGTTGGCATTCATTTGTCACATCTATTCTGGACTGCTGATTTCACCTTGAAGTGTCTTTCCAACTTATTTTCTAAACTATACCAGTATATTCTGTAGTCGAAAATTAGAGGCATACTGATGGAAGTGTTATTCTCGTAATCAGATCAGTCACTCAACATATAGCGTTGAGAGCGTGTCATTAAATAAATTATTCATTTTATTATTATTTATTAATAAATTATTTAAACTATATTCATGATTTTCTATTCTATTTCGTCATTTTTAATTTCTAATTCGGCTAATTTCTAATTTTCTAAATTTCAAAAAATAGAAAAGTACACGTAATTATCAGCAGAACTTTTTATTACTTGATTTTCAACCGTCAACTGTTGATTCTGAGAAACCTGTATGCGTGGAATGTGGACTAGTAATGTTAAATAATTCGATGAAGAAGTCAAAACTGTTGGCTCATCAGCAACTGAAGCATCCTAGTTCAATTGGAAAAGAACGCGGTTATTTTATGAATAAATCGGAGACACGGAAGAAGAATGCTACAAAACCTTTAGAGGTTTTCTATAAAAGAATAAACGACCAGTCTAACAAAGCCTTGAGAGCCAGTTACTTAGTAAGTGAATTGATTGCTAAGACTGGTAAGGTGTATACCATTGCAGAATGGTTGGTAAAGCCATTTATGTTAATTTGTGCTAAGGAAATGTTAGGAGAAGAGGCAGGCAACACTCTCCAGAAAATACCTTTCTCTAATGATACCGTGAAGAGAAGACAAGATGAGATGGCAGAAAATCTAGAGGACCAACTAGTAGAAAAATTAAGAATGTCAAATTTTTCATTACAAATTGATGAAACGACTATCAATAACTCTGCTTTTCTTCTTACATATGTTCGGTATATTGATTCAAATATGATTCAAGAAGAAATGCTATTCACGAAGAAGCTGGTGACAAATACACGAAGCGAAACCATATTTGGGTCTGTTTATGTGAGAAAAAAATTCCCGTTAAATCTTTTAAAAAATTGCAACTGACGGTGCACAAGTTATGACTGCTAAATATAATGGTGTTATTGCTAAATTTAAAGAAGTTGCTCATCATATCTTGGATATTCATTGCATTATTCATCAACAGCATCTTGCAGCTAAATCACTGAGTGGTCATATGATTAAAGCATTAGAAGTGGCTATTTCTGTAGTGAATTTTATCAAAGCTAATGCTCTTCATGACAGGCTATTTCAGCAGCTTTGCGATAATGAGGAACATCAGAAACTTATGCACACTGAAGTGCGATGGCTTTCTAAAGGCCTTTCTATTCCCTTGCACGTCTAGCTGAATTATGGAATAACGTTCTCTCTTTTTTTGACAGCATGAAATCAAGCGCTTGTACCAAGAAACAAAGAGACAATGCAGAGACTCTCTTAGCAGCAATGAATAATAATGCTACGAAGGCAAGTATTTTTTATCTGGCAGACATATTTTCACTCAACAAAACATTACAAGGTCGAAACGCTAACTTACTCGACTCTGCGGAGAAAGTATGTTCTTTTATTAACAAATTAAGTCTCTGGAAGTTGCATCTACAAAAGAATGAGTTTGCTTTTTTTGGTCATTTGTCTACCACTTCTAGAAATCCAGAAGTAATCAGGAACTGTAGCAATCACTTGGAAAACTTGAGGGACGACATGAGGAAAAGAGTCAAAGACCTCATCGAAATGAGTCCACCCAAATGGATTATAGATTTGATGCACTTTGATGTCCTATACTAGCTGCAGAATTACTCGAATTAAAGGAGAACAAAGCATTGCTTAGATGCATCGAAAGAAAGGGATTGAATGGATGGCTTAAAACGCAATCTTCTTATACGTTGCTTTTTATGTACGTTATACCATACTTACTTGCTTTTTCAAGCACATGCTTAGTTGAAGCAGGATTTTCCTCAGTAAATGATTTATGGACGAAGAAGCGTAATCTTTTGCAGATTGAAAAAAGAGATGATTTGCGTCTGAAAATAAATCAATATCTAAAAATTCAAATAGAGAAACTGATAGAGCGACATCAGCAACAATGTAGCCATTGATAAATATTTGTCTTCAAATAAATTTTATTTTGAATTTATGTGGGCCGGGAATTTTTTAAGCATTGAAAAGTGGACCGCAGAGGAAAAAAAGGTTGAGAAACACTGATTTAAATAAATGAATTAAATTTTGATTAAATCAGCACAATAACATCAAATTTTAGAAGTATAACTATTAACTCAAAAAAAGATTTTTATATCCATTCTTTATGCAGACAGAACTCTATTTTGCCAACAAAATTTTAATTAAAAAAAGATTTTCAAAAAAAACAATAAAAAATTAAAAAAATTCTACTGGCAAAGCAGAGTTCTACCCCCATAAAACATGGATATAAAAATATTTTTTTTGATTTAGTAGTTAGACTTTTAATCGGTTTACTAGACTTTATTTATTTTTCAATTTATTTTTGTACGTAATATAAACTACTTATAATTTATCAGTAGATCCTTTTCAATTAATATTCTGAAATTCCGATGGGACCGTTTTTCCCAAATTCTGATACCTTAAAAAGCTTTTTTGATCAAATTTTCACATTATCGTGTATTGCCATCAAAAATGAGTAAGTGTGCCAAGTTTATCGAAAATTTATTGAGTAAAAGGCCTTCAAAAATAGGTTTTTAAATTCCATGGGTACATAGAAAGTAAGCCAATATAAAGAATGGAAAAATAATGAAAATCATATTACTTAGATAAATTTTAAAATTTAATTTTATGAAATTCTTGTGTTGTCAATATTTTTATTGTATTTATTGTCTTAACTGGCGATTTTTAATAATCGCTATATTTATTTTAATAACATGCAATGTATATTATTATATTTTAGGAAATGTATGTACTGTTCCAATAGTAAAATTAATTGGTTTGGGCCTTGGATTACTTTTATGGAGTTCTGCTAATTTAATAGTTGGGTGGGCTAGTGCCAGGTTTGTAAATTTAATTACTCTGACAATAAAAATTACAAATATTAAAAAAATAGATCGTATAATAAACAAAAATAAATTAATAAATAGATCACTTCTAATTTAACATAACCGATAAATAACCACGTGCTATGTGGGTGTACATTACCCGAATGTGGAAATTTTCTGTTTACGTCGATTTATCTTAACTAGGAAATGTTATATTACAAGATTTCAACTCTAACATTTTTAAGACTTTGTTTTTGAGTTTCATGACCAAATGACATCACATGGATGTTAATAATACTCCTTTTCTTGATTTTATCGTCATAAATCTACAGAAGAGGTGGAAAATGATGCTACACAACACATAACAGTTTTTAAACCAGCTCATAACGGCAGGAAAACACTGCAATTTTAAATTCTTTATTAGCAATCGGGTCCAAACTTAAATCTTTATTTTATATAAATTCTTTATTAAATCTAGGAATGCCAAAATATGATTTTTAGTGATTTTTTCTTTTAGATTCTGAAACGCTTAACTACATTCTTTAGTCCATATTAATTTGTTGTCTTTATTTGTGCTTCAAAAATATGAGGGATTACGAACAAATCGAGAGCTACATTCAAATTGAAAAATTATCATCTAACGTTAAGAAACGAGAAGCATGAGAAGCTGGATAAAGCAACATGGCAACATAACTATTAAATAAACATATAATACAAATTTTGGAAGCCTAAATGACAAATGAATTCTTTCCATGTTCTTGTTTCAATATGCGGAGATCACTTGTGTCTTCAATGTATGTGACTCTTGAAATTATGATATTCTCTTCTGCAGTGCTCATTCTTGGTCTTCCTGAATCTTCTTTTCTCTCAAAATGTTTTCGTTATTCTCTTGTAAACTTTTTGGAAATCTGATGTACTCTCCAAAGGTGGAAGATGTTCTCTGCTTCCCAATTTTCGACAAGAAAGCGAAAATATAATCATAAAGATGATAAAAATTGTGAATGTAATAAATGTTCTGTCAAATGTGTGAGTTCTCTTAACAGTTAGTATAAAGAAGTATTTTAATTTTTTTTAAATATTGTTATTGTTCGTTTTTATCAGTAAGGAAATATCTGAAGATCAAAGTTAAAATTTCTTAGGTAGATCTTTCTAAGGTAAATTTTCTAAGGTCGATCACAAACAAGACTGGATAGTTCAAGATTTAAGTTCTTGAGTTAATTGTTAAATAATGTGTATCAATAATATTCAAAACATAAAGAAATGCATACGTTATGTGTTAATTAATTTTTATTATTTTGTTTAATTTTTCTTTGCTTTTTTTTAAATTTTGTTTAAAGCAAATTATTTATTGTTATTTTACATCTTTTCATGATATTTTGGTTGTCCCAGAGAACTACCATAAAGATCATAGTTCTGGGTCCATAATTTTAAGAATTCAAAATTTATCGAATTTGTTTGGTTCATATTTCAAAAATTATTTCACACAAAAGAAAATCGTATCAATAGGTTCAAAAATTTTATTTTCAACAAATTAATCGTTTTTCAAAACTTTGTTTCAAATCACTCAGTTTTTCGATCACAAACATAGGTATCCGCAGGATTTTTTCCAGGGAGAAAAATAAAAAGCTTTCTCTAGGTATAATTTTTTATTGGGGGGTGTTAAAACTAAAAACTTTTGAAAATAGCAATTTATTTATTCAGTTTCTTTCTCATCAAATTCAAATTTATAAAAACATAAATCACATTAATAAAGAACAACATACACAATAAACAGCATTACAAATAAAATATTCAAATTGATAGTTATCAGAACACTCATCTTTTTTCAAAAGTCTATAACATATGAATAATAAATAAGTTTTTGCACACCATTTATTTTTCCGGCCATCACAGAGCAAAAATCTTTATGAAAATAATCTTTAATTCCTTATTATTCATTTATTTGATTATTAATCTGATTTCGGAATGTAATTTTTCTCAGCTTATTTACGTAGAATATTTTTTTAGATTTTCAAGAATCACATCATAATTTTCCAATCTCTTAGTGAAATATTTTTTTCAAACATTATTTGTCCAAGGTGGGCGCCCATGATAAAAAATAAATGAAACCACAAATCGTTTAAACAAACTCACAATCTCGAAATTTCAGAAATAATTTTTAATCTTTAGTTTCTCACAGAACTCGTTTAATTCACAATTTTAACCGATTTAGATATTATCGCTTTCAATTTCCAAATTCTAAAAATTTTAATATTTCAATCTCAAAGAAATCAATCCAAAATGTAATCAAAACATCCAATCAATAATCTCTCTCTCAATAAATAATTCGATCAATTTTCTTTGATTTTTCAAATCTTTTAATTTTGCAATTATTTAAATCGACAAATTTTCAATTATTTCAAAACTCAAAAATATTTGGTACCCAAAAACATATTTCACTTTTTACATAATTTCGGAGCATATATTCATTTTACAAATCAATTTTTTTATCTCAAAACTAATATCAACTCACTGGGATTGACCAGTCAATCAACTTGAATTTTCTCCCATAGCATGAATACTCGACACACAAGCACGATAACTCGGCAAATGAAACAACTCACCAAATCAACACTCAAAATCCGAACAAAGAAATCTTTTTTGGGTTTGAATTCAAACCCAATAAATAATAATTATTTTTATTTAAATGAATAATTATTATTTTTCTTTTGAGTATTATAAATTAATTTTCATTAAATATTTTTATATGCATTATTAAGAACATTTAAACAAGTCCCGTTTGAATTTTTATTACAATCACATTTGGAGTCATTATGACTCTCAGAAAGTCTTTCATCGTTTGTCATCCTTCTAATTGGTTTTCTTATTTCTGTTTTTAATCATGATTATTCGAACAATTTTTCTAAATTATTTTTTAAAATATTTAGCCTCTAAAAATATTAATTAAAAAAATAATATTTTTTACCATTTTTCAATAAATCTTAAAATAATAAAAATGTCATCAAATTATTAAAAATGCATTTAATTTAAATTTTACTAAAAAATATTAAGCTTAATTTTAATTTCTAAAATTAAAAATATGAACTTATCAAATGATTATTTTAATTATGTTCGAATAGTCAATGACTTTAAATTTAAATAAAAAATACCAATTTCCATCTGGGTGGGAGAATCACCATTCTAAATTCAACAAATAATACTTAAATCAACATACAGCATCGATACATTTACACATTCAAACAATTTTAAATATTCCTTACATGCATATTTAAATAGTTATTTACATTGTATATAAAGCAAGCAAGCGAAACAGTTCACCAATTTTCTCATTCAAACTCGAATAAGATTCTGATCATAAATATGATGAAATAATTGATTTTTGAACGTTCGAAGTGAAGGACATCAAATAAATATCTATTAAAAATATAAATATGATATAATGCTTTGGAAATTTCGAAATACATGATTTTCAAAAATCATAATAATAAAAAATTCTAATAATTTGAATTTTCTTTCAAAGCTACATACTTTAATAATATTTTGAAAATTTTTAATAAAAAAATGTTTCCGAACAGTTTTTAATTAATAAAATATTTTAGACGTTTATTTGACTAACGAAATGATGTCTTTAATATTTCAAATATTCATTCAGAAATTATATTGACTGTTAATTTTTAAGTATATTAATGTTTTTATTAATGTAAATAGGAAATAACATAAATTAAAGTATTAATGGTTTATAGATTTGGATGGTTCGGAATTATTCCACAAGTTCCAAATCATATCCCAATGAACTACATTGGATTTGCTCTCACTGCTGTAAGGTAATATTTGTCTTTTATATATATATTACATCGGGGTCTTCCCCAAAATTTCGATAGCCAAAATCTCAAAATACCAAAATACCGTCAGCCCTTTGATATTTATAATTTTAAATTTTTTGTCGGAATTATGACTCGCTTCCATTATATTGTATGACAAATCCAGTTAACAAATTAGATTTTTTTTGTGTTTTTGTATTATTTTTAATAAAAAAAAGTTAAGAAATATTCTTATATTTCCAAGTGCTCGTTTGATATCCAAATTATTGTTCTGGAAATTTCATATTAATAATTTTATTTAGTCCTGACATTTATACTATAATTTTATCCTACTATATCAAGTTTGTTTATTATTTCTAGTATTCTTAATCATGTAACCTTTGATCATGACGACTAAATTATAAAATACATAGTATTAAATGTCATCTCACGGCAAACAAAACTTTAATTAATAATTGCTTGTTGATTAACTTAAAAATTATTATAAATTTCAAAGTTAAAGTTTTCTATAAAATATTAAATTTAATATTATTAATTCTTCTTTTTCACACTAATTAAAGATATTTTCTCTGTCATAATTTGTGCATTGTTCAAAATAGTAATATTAAATAGCAATTTTAATAACATGATTTTTTCATATCAAATACCAAATAATTATTAAGAGTGATTAAATTAAAAATTACATTACTAATTAATTTATGGATATATTTTGATTTGGAAATTAATAAATATTACGAATTACTAAAATAAGAAAACTCATCTTGATATTACAGAAAACATATGGTTTTTTAAATTATATTAAATGTATGAGAGCCTTTAACATATTTTTAAACATTTATTTATATTATTAAGCATATATTTAAGCATTTCTCATTAACTGAAGCGACTGAGTTCTTTGACATCAATGGATTCGTCAATTATATGATTTAAGAGAGTAATGATGCATCAAATACTACCAGAATAAAGTGCACAATATGAGATTATATAGAGAAGATTTGGAATCTCACATTCTATTAAAAACTGAGAATCACTCTTAAATACAGGGTTATCATAAAGTAACTAGAGTTTTAAAACCACTTTAATATTTCGTAGAAATAGTGGAAAACACAAAACAAATTGAAAAATGTATTCAGTTATATTTCGGATTTAT